>NDXB01008032.1:0-10790 GCA_002631895.1 Agapornis roseicollis
TCCCAACCCCGATCCCTGATGGACACCACTCGGCACTGGCCTCCAGCCGGACACTGAGCCATTAACCACAGCTTTTTGCGTGCAGCCATCCAGCCAGTTCTTTATCCACCGAGTGCTCCATCTATCAAATTGATGTCTCTCCAATGTAGAGACAAGGATGTCGTGTGGGACAGTGTCGAACGCTTTGCACAAGTCCAGGGAGATGACATCAACTGCTTTGCCATTATCCATCAGTTCTCTTCTTCCCCCCNCTAACCTCTAACCCCAACCCCTAACCCTCTACCTACACCCTCCCCCCATCCTTCCCCCAATCTGTTCAAGGCTCCATTCCTCTTGCAGACACTATCTCAGCTCTGGAACAGCACATGACACTCCTGGCAGTCATTTTGAGCTTGGCTGCTGTCCCTAAGTTGTCTAAGGCTCTTCTGAGAATGATGAGAAGCTGCTGTGTGCCTTCAAAGTCACAGCTAATTGCATTAGCTCCAGATCATGTAACTCCTGTGGATGACAGCTGCCAAATTTAGGAGCACTAGTGAGGTCCTATAGAAGATGATGTGGATGGTGTGCTGGAATCAGCATCGAGGAAATCCTGGGTGCTGTCAAAGGCATTGGTTCTTTATCTTTCTCAGAATGGTTATTCCCTCTTACTCTGTCTCTAGGAGGGTTTCTATATCTGTTTTTCTTGTGCTTTTTGAAAACACATGCAGTTTCCAAACTAACGCAAACCCCACAACACTTGCATCATGGTTTTGAATACTGACTCCTAGAGTCTGCTTCACTCATCTCTGTCCCAGTGCTTTTATATCCTGACTTCGCAGAGCTTAGCAGGAACAGGGTGAAATTCATAGAATCATAGAACAGTTCGGGTTGGAAAGGACCTTAAGATCACCCAGTTCCAACCCCCCTGCCATGAGCAGGGACACCTCACACTAAACCATGGCACCCAAGGCTCTGTCCAACCTGGCCTTGAACACTGCCAGGGATGGAGCACCTCCACCTTCACCCAAAAGACTTGAGGTGGTTTGGGCTAATATCATAGAATGATAGAATCACCGAATGCTTGGGTTGGAAGGATCCTTAAAGCTCATCTAGTTTCAGGTTGATCCAAGCCCTGTGTCCAACCTGGCTTTGAGCACTGCCAGGGATGGGGCAGCCACAACTTCTCTGGGTACCCTGTGCCAGCGCCTCAGCACCCTCATAAGGAAGAGCTTCCTCCTCGTTTCCCTCTCCCCATTTCCTTGATGCTGAAACCATAGCTGGAAGCTCTCTTCTGTACTCAGTCTCACAAGATCAGCTGCTGTGTTTTCCTCCACTGATGAAGGATATTAACAATATCTGAACTTGAGAACACAGCGTTCTCTGGGGAGTTCACATGATTAGGTTCATGTAAGGTGGTATCTATTTTCTTCAAGATCATTGACGATTCTTCTGTGTCGAGCATTCCTCCAACATGAGAGCAAAACAGGCATCCACAATGCAACAGGAGATCTAAAGTCAGTTCTTGCAGTGATGAAATAAAGTCTATCATCACCTCATCCCTTTAGCTAGAGGGCAAAAATGTCACAGATGGAGCGATCAGGAATAAGGCAGGATTTTATCTGATGAGATAGCTCCCACAGCTCTGTTTCAGTTTATCTCCGTTCCAGATACAAATTCACACCCAAGCATCGCAAAATCCTGTGGTTTAATTTGGGCACAGAAGAGACATGAATATTAAGAGGCAAGAATTAAATATAGCTCTTGGCCATCTGATTGCATGGCTTCTACTCTTCCCTGCACTCATATTGCTCCCTTTGGAGGAGCTTAGATGAGATCTCCTACCTAGTTTTGCTCTTGCCCCGTGGGAGGATCGAGGAGATCTCATAAGTCTTGTCCGCTTCCAGGTTATCTGAGGTCTCTGGGTCCTGCAAAGCAGAATGGTTGGTGTGAATGTATGTGAAGGGACATGCTGCTTGCGTGTCTGCACCTCATTTCCATTTGCCTGTTTGGAGACTATTGCAAAAGGCTTTTATTCTGTAGGATGCGACACTCGTACAGATGATTATTTTCATATACCACAGTTCATGCTCATTTTTACCATGAGGTTGAACTCGGAAAGGTCAGTTAGTTAATTTGGTCAGAGAAACTGGTTTATAACTATATGAACTATAAGAACCTCAGCCAAAGGAGCTTGTAGTTCATTAATTATTGCTGCGTATACAGGAGTTGTATCTGTTGGATGGTTGCATCTGCAGCCCAGGGGGATTATGATCGGGATGCTTGAAGCCATTTAACAGATTTAAGAGAAATGGAAAACAAAACCCAAACCTTTCTGTTAGTTTGAAGGAAAATGGTTTTAAATCCCTTAATCGGCTCTGAGATGAACCTCTAAGCAACAGGTTCAAGGTTACACAGGGAGCCTGGCACAAGGGGGTTGCTAACCCAGATCTGTGGGGCTCCAACAATACAGTATCCTCTATTCACCTGGCTTAGGGAACAGGTAATCCCTTTGAGCATTTCTCTTTCCAGCTGGGGAGGGACCATAAGTACCATCCTCCCACCCATCTGCAGGGCCACCCCCTCCATGGAAACCATCATCCTCTTGTGGTCCAGTTGAGGATTGAAATAGGAAAAAAGAGGACCACAGAAGACTAAATCTAAAGAAGGGACATGTGAAATATGTGCTTAGCTTTCCATATAAAAGGTGGGAAGAAAGGCAGTGACTGTCCTATAAGGACTGAAATGTTCATTGCTCTGAATACCAGTATCATGCCTCCCACGTTTTCCAGCCAGACGGCTCAACTCTGAGTTAATCTCCCTCCCATGCATAAGCCTTTCCAATCCCTCATTTTCCAGTCCCCAGGTGGTGAGCGATCACCCCTGTTAGAGAAGGAAGAACTGAGGTGCAGATCCTACAGGATGCAGATGTGAACGCTTGATGATACTGCCCTGGTTTTGCTTCTGAGATCTCACATGCAGAGCTCTCTGATCAATAACCATGGCACAGTTGCTGCTGCAAGGTATAAATTACTGATCTGGTTTATGCAGAGGGGACCAAGGGTATAAATAGCCTGGAAGATACAGTTGTGGAAAGCAAGCTCTGCATATGGACTGTATTTACATCCAGGTCAGGGGATTGGGATGCTTGGAAGGAAGCATTCCGAAGGTGACTCCCACTTCTCCTGGTGACTAATAGCTGCAAACTGATACAGCAGATTCTTTCCAGCATGAAGCAGACTGAGGGATGTCAGTAGTGCTCGGAGGTGATGTGAGGGCATTTCATGCCAGGGGGTTTTCAATCAGTGCCTTATGCGCTGTCGCATAGAGACAGAGCTCTTTAGCATCTATATCAGGTACTGGGAGGTAAAGCTTGTGTGCTAGATGCTGTCATGGTCTCTTGGTGTATGGGGAAGGTCAGTTAGTGTCGGTTACTTTGCATTAATTCTCCAGGGATATAAGGGAGTCTGTTTACTGTATCCCTTTTTCTCAAGGGTGCTCCCGAATGTCTGCCATCAGATCCTTTTGTGTGGACTGAATCCTCCCAGACTGGCACTGCCAGATGAATTATAAACAAGGAGAACAGCAAATATAGTTTAGAAGGGAGAGATTCTTCACAGAGATTTAAGGAGGGGAGCTGTCATGGTTTTGAGACATGATGGGTGCATCTCAGAGGGTTCATTAAATGGTCAGGACTTGGCTCTTCTCTGGAGACAAACAAGCCTTTGGGATATTTGCTGGTGAACCAAACGTGCCCAGTTTGCCTCTGGGATTTTTAGGTGTCCCATTCAGCCAGATTTCCCATCTGAAAACACTTTCTCATGCGCTCAGATGGCTCAGCTTCTGGCTGAGACGCAGCTGTGAAGAAACTGTGAAGGGAAAAGCAAGGTAACGGATCGGTTTAGAAACAGTCTAGCGAAGCAGAGGCAGTGTTGTGGGGAAGGAAAGCTCAGTTTGCTTTTTGGGTCATCGTCTGGGCTTGAGCAGACTCTGCAAAACCATCCCTGCCTTAGCTTGGATGTGACTTGTTGAGGACTTGAGTCTCCCAATACCATCTGGACCGTGTTTGGCTGAATACCTCCAGGGGCTTACAGCAAGCTAGAGATTGGCTGGGCAAGGCTTCAGAGGAATCACGTCTTGGTCTTCGACAGGCTGTGCTCAGAAAGGAGATCCCACAGCTTGCAAAACCCCGATACCTTTTAAGAGTGCCACAGTCACGTCATGTGGGCAAGCTGGCAGAGCTCAGTAGTATGCAATGAATCTGCCCAGCCAACCTCCCTGGGTATCTGGAGCATTTTGCATTGACAGAGGAGAAGGGACATTTAGAAAGGGATAGACCAAACACAGCTGAGTGCTGCTGAGTGGGAGGTATGAAGCCTGGACCAGGAATGGAGCAGGATTATGTGTCTTCTGTTATGAGCTCAACTTGGATTTAGATTCACATGAGCTTTGGAGGAGTCATGAGCAGTATGTAGAGGCTTGTCTAAGCTCAAAGCCTGCCCTTTCTGTCTATAGGAAGTTGCATCCATGCGGGAGTAGTTCTAGTATTTACCAGAATGCTCTGAAGTCTAGGATTAGTTTCATTATTAAATAAGGAATATACGTAAAGGTATAATACAGATAATAATAAAGGTATAATACACTTCCCATATCTAATTCCTCAGCTTAGGAAACACCCAAGCTTTGGAGGGACAGCAGACCCCAAATCCTGAATTTTACCATCTACCCTCCACCCTTCTTTTGAATCCTCACTTCTTTTTTAGTCCCCTCTCCCTCTTGCTTCACTATTGCTGCAGAACTAAAGCTTAAGCAAGGCTGGGTCAGACTGGGCTCATGTGTGAATAGAAGCCAGGCTGCAGAGAATACAGTCCTTTCCTTGGTCCTACATGCTTCCTTGCTGACCTGAACTGGACTCTTCCCTCCCTTCTGGTGTTTCTCTAATGACCCTCTTCTCTTTCAGTATGAGGGGTTTAAGGACAGATCTTAAAAACCACAGCACCACTAACAGTTCATAGAAACATAGAATAGTTTGGGTTGGAAAGGACCTTAGGATCACCCCCTGCCACACACAGGGACACCTCACACTAGTCCACGTCACCCAAGGCTCTGTCCAGCCTGGCCTTGAACACTGCCAGGGATGGGGAAGTCACCACTTCTCTGGGCCATCACCCTGTGCCAGCGCCTCAGCACCCTCACAGTAAAGAACTTCTTCCTTATCTCCAACCTGAACTCCCCCTGTTTCAGTTTGAACCCATCACCCCTTGTCCTGTCACTGCAGTCCCTGGTGAAGAGCCCCTCTCCAGCATCCTTGTAGCCCCCTTCAGACACTGGAAGCTGCTCTGAGGTCTCCACGTAGCTTCTCTTCTCCAGGCACAACAGCCCCCATGTTCCCAGCCTGTCTTCTTATGGGAGATGCTCCAGCCCCTGAGCATCCTCGTGGCCTCCTCTGGACTTGTTCCAACAGCTCCATATCCTTTTGCTGTTGAGGACACCAGAACTGCACACAGTGCTGCATGTGGCTTCCTTATAATCTAGGAAGGTGATTTAGGACAGTGAATCTTCCCTAGTTCCTTGTGTGCATCCCTCATGTCAACAGGCTGCCTATTCCTGCAGGTCCTGCCATGGCTGCAGTCCTGTCTTTGGCTTGTGATTCACATTGAATCCTGTCCAAAGACTTGCATCAGGTGCAGCATCACTGGGACAAATTGCCAGGAACAATCCTCAGATCTCTCTGGTTTTAAGTTAATTCAGTGGTCTCAGTGGATTAATTTCAGAGCTAAAGAGAGATACGGAGAATGGTAATTACCTTTCTCCCACAAGTACCTGTTCCCCGAGCCTGTGCATGATATTTGACGTTGCAGAAAGCCTCTCAGTGGCAAACTCCTGCTGTGATGCAGAACAAATCATAAGTAAAAAGAGGAGGAAAGAGAAGAAGATGAAGGAAAAAAATAAACAATGAAAAAAGAAAAAAGGAGAAGAGAGAAGGCATTAAAAAAACAAGGAAAAAGCAAAAGGAGGAAAAGAAAAAGGGGAAAAAGAAAAAGGAAGAAGGGGAAAAAGAAAAAGGAAGAAGAGGAAAAATGGGAAAAGGAAAATGAGACAAAAGAGAAAAGGAAAAGGGAAAAATTGAAATATAAATGTAAAACAGAAAAATGAAACTCAAAAAGGAAAGAAAGGTTCAGGGCATCACTGTATAGACAAGCAATGAATCAAAATGGGGCGATAGCATGCACCTAGACAGTTCCCTCCAGCTATAAATGATACCATAAATCCCCATTCCAGTTTGCTTATTTGTGTATCTGAGCCCTCGTATCAAGCAGTTTAGTTGTTAATTTCTGCTCTGCAGACACAGGGCATCCCAGCATGAGACTTGAATCATGGTGAGGAAACTAAAATGACTTGATCAAATCATTGAATCATAGAATAGTTAGGGCTGGAAAGAACCTTAAGATCATCTAGTTCCAATGGTCTCAAGGTACCAAGGTACAGGATGACAAGGTCAAGCTGCTTCCCCTCCAGCTTGCCCTTAGGATGAGCACCCTGCTTTGCTTTCTGCATGGCCCATAGTGTGGGTTCCTCTGCTGGGGTTGGATTGGGATACCAACCTTCCCTCTTGCCATGAAACCATGGCAGATCTCCTGGTACATGGCCAGGTGGCCCCACCGACCTGGCTCCAGGCTGCTTGGAGAGGGAGGTTGCTGTTGGAAGTGAGTCTCCTTCCAGGCACACATGCAAGCAGCTGTTCTTAGGAGCAAGCAGATGACATTAGAAACAGGGCACAAGCCATCTGGGTTGGTTTCAGGCATTGATCCTTTCATCAGGACTCAAGCAATAAAGGGAATTCCCTGGCTGGGGAGCAGAGAACCTCCCCTTTTTTGGGAGGAATAAAAGTCCTATGGATAGAGCTGGGAAAAGAGCACTGGGTCTGGAAGCAAATAAAGGCCACATCAGTTTTATCAGTTCTTTGGGAGGAGAACGCTGGAGTTATGACTTTGGGGTTGGTGGTGTAACCCCATGGTTAGCAAGAGTACCAGGTTGCACTGTTGGTCTTTTACATCAGGGCAGGAGACCTTCTTGGAACAGGCAATTTGATGCTTTCATATCATAGAACATGGTTTAGTGGTAGGCTTGGTAGTATCCAGTCAATGGTGAGACTCAATGACCTGAAGGGTCTTTTCAAACCTAAATGATTCTATGATTCACAGGACCCATCATAGCTCAGGTCAGTAGCATTAGGGGATGGTGCTGGGGTGTACATGAGTGTAAGGTTTGCCAAAGCTGTAATTTCATCCTCAGGAGGTGGGAATCTTCCTGTGCCTGGTTTACATCTCAGTTTTAGCTGCTGAGCTTAGAATCATAGCATAGTTCGGGTTGGAAAGGACCTTAAGATCATCCAGTTCCAACCCCCCTGCCATAAGCAGGGACACCTCACACTAAACCAGGGCACCCAAGGCTTCGTCCAACCTGGCCTTGACTCTGTGCTCCTGAATTGCTGATGCTACCCAAAGGCTAGAACAGAGTAAGTCAGGTGAGGGAGGGGGTCCAGATTTACTCTACATCTCAAGCCTGGACCCTGCTAGTGGCTCCAGACTCACCTCTACTTTGCTTTACATGCTCTGTGGATAAACTGCAAGGTTTCTTTCAAACCCATTATGGTGCCTCTCTGCAGGACTAAATCGTACCTTGTAGGAAGAACCCATCTGGGCAATCCCTGCGTATCACAAAAGGAGGAGAAAAGATTTGCTTCAATTCCTGCAATTTTCAGCTGTCTGTCAGTACAGGGAAGTGAAAAACTCTGTGGGCTTTGTCTACAGCCCTTTGAAGTCAGTGGGAAACTCCTGTTCCTTCGGGAGGCTCCAGGCAATACACAGTCATTTTCTCACAGCGACATTGGGTGAGTTACATTCCAATCCTGGAAAGCATCCCTTCTTCCTGCAAAGGCCAGCATCATAGAACCATAGAATAGTTCGGCTTGGAAAGGACCTTAAGATCATCCAGTTCCAACCCCCCTGCCATAACCAGGGACACCTCACACTAAACCATGGCACCCAAGGCTTCGTCCAACCTGGCCTTGAACACTGCCAGGGATGGAGCACTCACAACCTCCCTGGCCAACCCATTCCAGTGCCTCAGCACCCTCACAGCAAAGAATTTCTTCCTTAGATCCAATCTAAACCTCCCCTGTTTCAGTTTGAACCCGTTCCCCCTTGTCCTGTCACTGCAGTCCCTAATGAGGAGCCCCTCCCCAGCATCCCTAGAGGCCCCCTTCAGATACTGGAAGCTGCTCTGAGGTCTCCACGCAGCCTTCTCTTCCCCAGGCTGAACAGCCCCAACTTTCTCAGCCTGTCTTCATATGGGAGATGCTCCAGTCCCTGCTCATCCACATATTGCTCCCTCCTTCTCCTGCAGTGCCTTTTGCTTTCTCTTTCATATTGGCCGTGCGAGCCCTATTAAAGTCTCAAGTTCCCCAAATGGTCATCATAGGGGGATTTCCAAGCACACAATTTTAAGTCTTGTGGTTGATAAGAGTTTTTTTTTTTGCTGATCCTGTAGAGAAAACAGTGAGAAAGAAACTCAGTTTATACACCCAAGTTCCTTGGTGGAGGATTTGCCTCCTGGGTGAGGACATTGCCTCCTTTGGGCAGTTAAGGGGAACAGAAAGTCACCTGGGCTTGAACTAGGTTGTGCCTCTTCATAGTGAAAAATCATTCAAAGGCATGGTTTAGTGTGAGGTGTCCCTGCTTATGGCAGCGGGGTTGGAACTGGATGATCTTAAGGTCGTTTCCTACCCTAACTCTTCTATGATTCTATGAAAGACATTGATTGATGCAGTCTGGAGAAGAGAAGCTGTGTGAAGACCTCAGAGCAACTTCCATTGTGTGGTGGTTCCAAACTGAAACAGGGGAGATTTAGGTTGAAGAAATAACACAGGGAAGAAATTCTTTACTGTGGGAGTGGCGAGACGCTAGAACAGGCTGCCCAAGGAAGTTGTCAATGCCCCATCCCTGGCAGTGTTCAAGGCCAGGTTGGAGAGGGCTTGGAGTGACTTGGTCTAGTGTGAGGTCTCCCTGCCCATAGGACTAGATGCTCTTAAGATCCTTTCCAACTGAAACCATTCGATGAGTCTACAATTTATCATGTTCCTGATTAAATAGGACGTTTCCATGATGTACCTAGGTGCATGATGAGCAGGTAAAACAGCTTTCCCTTTGCAGCTCTTTCACAAGCCCTCAGTTCACTTTGCCCTGAACCATGGAGTAGCACAGATTCCATCTTCAGATGGGTAACTTAGAATCATAGAACAGTTAGGGTTGGAAAGGACCTTAAGATCATCAAGTTCCAACCCCCTTGCTCCACCAGCATCCTCTCCCCAGTTTCCTGCATGAACCCAGTTGCCTCTTTGCTTTAAATAGATTCCTGTTGCTCTTTGGGATAATGACTTCTCCCTTACTCTTGCAGCTGTGAGGTTTCTTGACGGAAAGGATAATAAGTATGTCTGCATTTTCAAAAGAGCCCCAGCAAAACCCAACCCAAACTGAAAACACCCAGAGGAGCTCAATACGAAATCTGCACTGGAGAAAAGTGAGCTCAAGTTTCCCATGCAGAGACATTGAGCAGCTCTGCAGCCTTTCCTCTGCCAGCATAATCAGAAAGGCACTTCTCCTTCGTAAGGGAGTGCATATCAGCACTTAAAAAGGGAAAATAAATTATGAGGAGTGGAGCTGGAGGGAGGAATCCTCTTCCAGCAAAGGGGAATGAAGCCTGCAGCTCCATTTAGTTAATGCTAAAGTGGGTGTGCTTGTGCTTTTGATATGAGCTCCTAAGCCGGCTGATGCTGTTTGCAGGGAGTTTCTAGAGGTGGCTAAGTAAGTTGCTTGGAGAGCAGGTGTTATTTCTAAAACAAAGATTAGGGTTTATGGCGTTGCAATTACAGACTTCGTTCTAGCAATGTTATTGCTTCTGCTGTTGGCTTCTACATTCAGGCAGTGTTTGGGTTTCGTTTCAAAGGAGGAATTGATGATGCAGTTATTATCCCTTTGATGAAATCCCACTCTCGTATAAAGGATGTCTCAAGTTCTGTTCCCTGACTGTGTCTGGTGATCAAACAACGCGAGTGAACTTGCTTGTGGTTTCTTTTTCCAGTTAGCACTTGGCCTAAAAACGTTCCCTGCATCCTTCCAGCTACCTATGGGGATCCCAGCCTGATCCCTTTATGTGTGTCTCTGGCTCCTCATCAAATCCCCAGGATTTGAATCCATGTGCCTTGCAACAGCGACTGGGGCTCCTGTTCCTCATTGATTCCACACATGGACTTAGTTTGGGCCATTGCCTTCTGCTGCTTCTTCTTTCCCTCCCCTGCCTGTGTCCGGAGCTCAGAGCAGTCCTCAGGCTTTGCAAGTGACATGAGGTTTCACTCAGCCCTCAGTGCATTATTATTTATAGGGACTTCCATGAGGATAACTCATAACCGGTGCTCACCCGAGCGGATGTTCTTAGAGAGAGTCATTGTGTGTGGAGAGTATCCTTAATATCTATTATTTCAAGGGAGATTTTAGGGCAGATGCTGGTCTTTATGGACCAAATTCTGCTGTTTGCACTGGTTTTGCAGTAGCTCCATGCCTGCTGGTCATCTTGCAGCCTGGGGAGAGGAGGAAAATGCAGCCAGGGTTTGCTATTTCCAAGCCTAAGCCATTTGGGGAAACAGATCTTATTCCTGAGGTTTTAGTCCACACCCAAGCAATTGCATCCCACTGGAGTCTGGCAGTGTACAGCCTGGGGGGGGGGGGGGGGAGAGGGGGGGGGAAGGGAACGAA
>NDXB01008032.1:10871-29476 GCA_002631895.1 Agapornis roseicollis
CGGGGGGGGGGGGGGAGAATGGGAGTGGAAGGACAGCACAGGTAGGTAATAGCCCTGGTTCTGAGAGCCTTAAGGAAAGACCATTTAGAAGATTCCCCACCAGTTTTGCTTGAAGAAACAAGTTAGAAGAAGTAGAGCTTAAAGCACACTGTACATACTCAGGGAAGCATCGCTCCCGCCTGGCTCTGCTGGCACTGCAGGAGCTCTGTTGCCAGCACTCAAATCCCCACCGCTTTCAAGGTTTTTGCCAGTAGCAGTCTGCTTTTCCTTAATAGAGATCTGAAGGTGCCTGGGAAAATCATAAGCAAAGCCTGGTTCCTAATGGTTGATCATATTAGAAACAGTTCCAGTTCAGTGGCACCAAACCCTTTATGACTGATAACGGAGCTTCCCGATGCATTCGACTGGAAAAGTAGAAACCAGATTGAAATAAAGATGCTACCTGCCTCTGCAAGGCTCGGTGAGTTGGTTCACTGCATTATGCACAGGGGCACACCTATCTTCAATGAATCTAGACTCTGCTGCTGTTGTTACTTCATCAGAGCATGTCTGGCTAGAGATTAAATAGTTGGATTCTGGGTTAATGCTTTATGTTGTCTTTGGGCTCCTATAGCTTCTCGTCTGTTTGTGAGTCTTAAGCAGGTCTTACAAGACCTAAAGGGACAAATGAGAAAGCTGGAGAGAGGCTTTGGGCAAGGGCCTGTAGGGCCAGGCCAAGGGCAATGGCTTGAACCTGCCCCAACAGGGGAGACTGAGCTGAGCTCTGAGGCAGAAGCTGTTCCCTGGGAGGGTGCTGAGGTGCTGGTGATGGCCCAGAGAAGCTGTGGCTGCCCTATCCCTGGCAGTGTTGGAGGCCAGGTTGGACACAGGGGCTTGGAGCAAGCTGCTCCAGTGGAAGGGGTCCCTGCCTGTGCGTGGCAAGGTTTGGAGCTGGATGAGGTGTGTGGTCCCTTCCAAACTAAACCATTCATCGATTCTCATTTTAACCCATGGGTAAAGTCCATCCACATCATATAAGCAACTTGACTGCTTGGTTAGACCTTACTGGGGTCAAGCGTGCAAGAGAAAAACAGGACTCTCCATGTATGTGAACAAAGAATCCGACTCTGGACCCTCCCTCTAGGTTCTTATAAGAGGCAGTTAAGCATTATCTGTCAAAAATAGCTCCATTCCTTATTACTGCTATTGTTTTTAGCACAAAGCCAGTTTTTTTACTGAACAGTTTTTATTTTCAGAAGAATGTGGACTATGTAGAGATTTTTGGTATTTTTAACAGAAGTGAAAAAAAAAAGAAAGGAATAAAACAGGAGGTGAAGAATACTTAAAGAGAAAAGATAGCAGCTGAGAACGGTTTAGTTTTGTGTCCTCCTTTACTCCAGGAACAGCAACTCCCTATGAGCTCTTTTGTCCATTTGCCCCAGGATGACTTGGTGCAGTATTTCCTTCCAATCACTGTGACATATCATGAGGGACAGTGTTCATCTGGACACCTTTGCCTGCACAGGGGCGTTGAAACTCTGGGTATCTATAAACTCGCAGCTTTAAATGAACCACCACAGTGTGAGGTGTCCCTGCTTATGGCAGGGGGATTGGAACTGGATGACCTTAAGGTCCTTTCCAACCCTGACTGTTCTATGATTCTATGTCTGGGTAATAGAGAAGCATTTGGTGGGGGGGATTTCTCTGGGTATCTGCCTCCTTATTGCATCCCCAACATCTTCCAGCTTGCCATGGCTGAAATCTGGTCTCACTGTGTGTTTTCAGGAAATCCTTTTGCCTCTCTCTGCTTTGTGCAACCCCCTTGTTAAAAATCACAATGACTTTCATAGGAGAGGTCGCACGAAGGCTGGACTGTCCCTAAAAGCCTTGTGTTGTCTTTATAGGCTGCAGCCATCCCACAGCTTTGCAGTCCATGGAGAGGAATGGCAATTCCCAAGCCACAAACTGTCTTATCCCAGTATCAGCATCTAAAAGAGCTCAGGTGGATGGTACCCAGCAGTGGCCCATTCTTCGTGGCCTGTTGAGGAACCTGGGTGACAGGCTCAGATGAAGAAATGCACAATGGAGTTGGTGTTTAGTGCTGCTGGACAGAGCTAGGAGGTCTGAGGGGTCACTGAGGGCTTTGGCACCAACATGCCTATCTTAACACCCACTTGCTTGCAAACAAGCCACCAGCAAGAGCTAAGAACAAACCAGCCTCACACTTTCCTGCTAGTGACCCAGAACCAGGGACTGTTTCCATTGACCAACCTGATGAAGAGCTCCAGTTCCATTTCCCCTTCTAACTCCATGGTCCCAAACTAAGCTGCTATCCCAAATATCAGAGCCTCTGGGACATGCATAAGCTTTGCACATTGAAACAAAGCAGACAGTGACATTGTCAAGGCTTTAGTGATGGGTTGAGGCTTTTTTCCTCTGTCTGTATTCAGCCCTTCTGCCAGCCTTAAAGGCTTATATCCCCCTTGCCCCAGTGACCTGGCCTCAGCACCTTTGCTGTGTAAAAAGCATCCCAAGTATTGATCAGGAACATGATGAGGACACTTCCCTGCCTTTCTTTTTGGGCAGACAACATGTACATGCACACACATTGACATGCAAGATTTCCATTCCTGGTCTTAACCTAAGCATTTGTAATTCCTCTCGCGCTCCTTGTGCTTTCTCCTTAAAGAAGGCAAATAAAAGTGTGAATAATCAATTTCCTAACTGGAATTAAAACTGGCTCCAGTTAAAATAAGGGAAGGCATGAACCAGCATGTAAAGTAGGATAGAGAGGTTATCTGAGCTTTGATTAGTATCCTGCTCATGTAGGAGAACAATTAACGTGTGCATGAGAATGATTAAGCAGAAGGTAAATTACAAGGAATGAACCCATTCAACAAAGCAGGTCTGCTCCTGGACAGGGCTGGTGTGATAGTTGGTATGGCTCCGTTAAAAGGGGGAAAGGACTGCCAGAAAGGAGGTGGTTTCTCAGTGTGCTCGGGCCCAAGCAGGGTGATAAAGATTCATTCTCATATCAGAGGTCAAGCTGCTCATGCCGATTAAAGGAGGAATTGGGAATGGGTTTAGTGAGCTCTTTAAAAGGAGTCTGTAAGTTCTCTTGCTTCACGTGACATCATGTGGAGCATGATGTGGCTGCCAGATCAGGAGCTGGGAATGGGGTTTTGTGGCTTGTGTGACACACTGATAGGTGTTTCCCAGGGCAAATCTTTCCCTTTGATGCCTTTCCTGGGTAGAGCAATGAGGATGATGACTCCTCCTCAGTTTGGGATGCTCTTTGATACATCCCAGTGAAAACCACTAGGGAAACGGGAAATGGTACGGCAGTTGTGGCCAAACAGCTTGCTTTGGGCACCTGAGGGTTGCAGGAATCTGGGTGTCCCCAGAACCCTACAAGCAGCTCCTGCGCTGGGGAGCAAGCCGATAAGACAGGCCATGAGAGCGGTGGGTTGCAAAGTGGCCAATTTAAGGAGGGAGAAGTCCAACAGTGAAAGAAAAGGCAGTGCAACAGGAGGTGTTTGGCTGCTTCTCCATGTGGAAGGTTTCCAAGTTCCCTCTAGTGACACTAGGTAATGGGTTTTGAAGGTGATCTCAAACATAAGAACCACTCTGCTCATTAAAGTCTCCATAGCCACTATAGCAAATCACAGCAGACGCCTTCCAGGAGTTCTGACAACAGACATCAACCATCAACAAGGATAAAATAAGGACGAGTCAAAGGCTAGTATTGATTCTGGTACCCTTTGAATTAAATTCTTGTTGGGCACATTCAGCATGTGGAGCTCAGGCTAGTTTCAAAACACCCATTCACTGTGCCTGTACAGGTCACTGATATATATCCATTAAAAACCAGAGAGGCAAAAATAATAGATTGACTCTTGCTGTAATCAATAAACAGAAAAAGGGCAATAGAAACAAAGGGGCAATGGGAGAAGTGTGTGTTTGGAAGCCACTCCACTGGTGTTTGTCATGAGAGAAGGTTATAAATGGAGAATAAAGAAGAGATTGGTTGTAGTAAAGGAACATTAAGAAGCAATGATTAGCAAGAGCCTAATTCTTAAGCATCAGAGTTCTCCTAATGAGGGGTTTGTGTGCAGTAAGAATATTACCTCAGTGCTGTCAGATAGTTTTAAGGTAATTTTGGTATGCTTGAAAGGAAAATCAACATTTTATAAAGTCTCCCAAGTTTTCCCTCCCCTTCTCTTTTCCTATTTGGAATTAAAACGTTCCTCTTCAGGTCTGGAACCTCTCACAATAGTACAGGTCAGGTTGATCAGGATGAGACCCTGCAACTAGTTGAAATCCTCCAGCCTTGTATTACTCTCCCTGCAGAATAAAGTGCAGAAATAACTCAATTCCAGCACTGCAGGTAGGGGAAAATTCAGATGCAAAACTTAACATTTCACAGCCTGATTGTTTGCAGCTTTCTTATCATTTCTAGTGTCATAGAACAGTTCGGGTTGGAAAGGACCTTAAGATCACCCAGTTCCAACCCACTGCCATATGCAGGGATGCCTCACACTAGACCACATCACTCAAGACTCAGTCCAACCTGGCCTTGAACACTGCCAGGCTCGTTAGAGTGTGATTCAGAACGTGCCTTGTCCAGGTGATGTCCTAGTCCACAGGTTTAATTTAAGCTGTGTGTTCCTAGCATGTGGAAGTCAAATGTCCCCTTTTCTTCCTCCCGGGAATTGATAATATCTCCTTTTCTTAGCTGCATTTGAGGTCTGAGTGCACGCTCTGCTCCTGTTCTGTCGTGGGGGGTTGTTATATGATTAGTCTCCCATGGATGGCTTTTATAATAACTTTATATGGGGTCAAATGGCAACGAGGCAGGCTGTGGATCATCAAACAGGCCTTACGTAGTGACCTCTGTAATCAAACTCCACCATTTCCCGTCTGAGAATCCCAGGGGAAGAAATGAAGAAAGAGGGAAACAAATAGAAATCAGAAAGAATAACAGCAAATAGAAACCTCTTTAAAAGTCTGCGAAAGAGGAAAGTGAGGATTTGGTCACATTCATGTTTCATGAAGAGCAAGTGTGCAGACAGCAAACACTGCTCTAGGCTGTATGCCACCCTTCCTGCTCAAATCAAGTGCTGCAATTAGATCCTGGGAAATTCAAAGCACGGGGTGCAGTGGAAGGGGTACAAGAGGTGAGATTCCTTTTTACCAGCATTAGGCTTTGGGAAGAAATCTTAGATAGCAGTGGAAGAATAGTGTCGTGGGGTAGCACTTTGCTTTGTGGGTGGGAAAGGAGGGGGGTAATGTAAGGTCTGCATGACCTGCTGCAGGATCAGAGAGCGGAAAGGAGTTGATTTCATCCTTTGCTATTCCCTTTTGAAGAATGAAAGGGCAGGGGATGTTAAATAGAGTCCATTGAATTAGATTAAGGGAGATTAGCTCTTAGGCTGCTGCTAGACTGGGAGATCAGTTGACCAGTTTCCACTAATTTCCCCTCTTAGGGTTCAGCGTTATCTGAGATTGATCAAAACCCCTTGGTGCATTGTATGTGGAAGGCAACTGCCTCCCAGGCCTCACATCTAACCAGTGCAATTCTGAGCCTTGATGAGTTGCATCTTGCTCAACGCCCCTTCGGTTACAAAGCTGGTGTTCACTTGACACGGCTTGAAAGGTGCTCATTCAAAAGGACTTTCTTCCTTCCAGACGTGTTTTGAAAGCAGAGCAAAGTCTGAATGAGTTGTTTCAGGAGGTTGATGGGTGATGCTGTGGGCTTGGGGTACCCCATTGTGTCTATTCATCTAGGAAATGGAAAAGGGAGTTTAAAGTTGTCTTTGTCTGATAAGATATTTCCTTTTTTATAATCAGGGGAATAGAACAGAGTTAGCTTTAATCATTTCTTGCTTAGCTGTTGACACATGAAAGTTCTTCCAGAGTATAACAGAGTATGCATTTAAAGGGTGTGTGTGTTTCCAGAAGACAAGTCCTTAGGGAGGCAATGTTTCCACTGTTTTAATATAACAGGATAAGCCCCTGGTTAATGCTGTGGGCTGCAATTTAGGAGATCAAGGTGCAATTCCCAGCTCTCATGTAAAATACCCATAGCTTTTGATATACCCAGAAAGGTCCTATCTGCTGCTGACCAGGACTGCTTACAGAAGCACAATGTGGGTGTAAACTAGCTCAAACCAGAGGGTTTCTGTGCTGTAGTAATTGCTGCAGCTCTGCAAGGAACAGGATGGATGCATTGGGCTTCTCTCTTGAGACTGTTATCCCTGATCTATGACGTGAGATGGCCTTTCCCCCTTGCACCTTTGCCCACTTGAGCACTAAGATATATATCTGGCAGCTACAGTTGCTTGTTAAGGTTGTGATTTGGAAGTTACTAAAGAAGAGAGTTAAGGTTGTGGTTTGCACCGAGTTCTCTTCTTGCAGTTGCAATGCATATTAATGGAAGTAGTGGTTTTCTTCAGGAGAACAGAGAGGCTCAGGAGCAAGCAACTGGAAGTAGGGAGCTTTCAAGTTAGTCTTAGAACTAAGGGAGCACCTTGTTTTTCCAGTGGAGAAATACATGCTGCCTCCACAAGCCTCCTTGATGCAAAGTAATGCTGAAAGCAGGGAAGCATGACTTTCTGGGTCCTTTGCTGAAGACACATCATGCCTCAACTTCCCCACCTTCACATGTAGGACCATATAGAAGAGGTTGAATTTCCTTTGGGTTGCCAGATGTTCTGTGATCAGAATAGATGGAGTAAAGCTGGATGCTTAGGATTTCTCACTTGCCTTTGCTGCCTAAACCAGGCTCTTTGGGTATTTCCCTTGTGCCCATATTCATCAACCCCATCTGAATGATTGCACACTACCCTTCCCCAACACATGGTCTGGGCTCTGGGTGGGCTCCTTTCCCACACAGCAATCTGTCCTGGTCTGTATGCAGTCAAGGGGGCTGTTTTGGCATTGAGACGATGGTCAATGCAGATCCAGGAAGTCCTGGTCATCTCTGCCTGTGAGCCCCTGTATTTGGAAGCCTGCAACATGTACAGGTATTGCTAAAGGGATGCTCAGCAGGGCACCACAGATCCATTATGTCTTGTTTAACCACCCCCCACGTCCTCCCTTCTGCAGCAACAACCTGACTATACCTTCTGGAAATGCATGGAGAAATAGCACAGGGCAGGGGATGCTGCAAATAAAACCAGAAGTTGCCTGGACTAAGCTTTGCAACCAGAACAAAGAATTTGCTTCGGTGCTAGAAATACCTCTTGCAGGGCTGCTCTTAGGAGCATGGAATTTAGTGTTGTAGCTCTTAAAACCCAAGCAAACCAAAGACCCAAATGCTCTTCCGTTGCAGAGAATCTTTATACTGAAATACATCCCACTTTGGGCCTATTTCTTTCTTAAAGATGTAGTGAGTGATGTTGCGTGACAGAGGATCACCCGTGGAACTCAAAGTGAAGTTCACTTATGGGATTGTATGTGACAACAAAAATGAATTCGTCAGGACCAGTAATCCTAATGAACGTGATATCCCTGTCCTAATGAAAACCTTAAGGAGTTCTGCAGGGAATAGAGCTGGAGTAGTCGACAAAAACAGATATCCTGCACAATTATTATTATTAATTATTATTATTAATGCAAATCAATAATTGTCAAACTCTTGATTTAGTTTTTAATTTTTTCTCATTTGTTAATTCCAACAAAGGAAAGTGTTGATTAGATCCCCTCCCTCAGCTCCCAGCCCTTCACTGCATGCATGTCTCTTTGATTTGGGCTGGCTGGATCATTAATTGAATATACGGAAGTCTTTTCAGATCTTGGAAAAGGAAAAAAGAAAAGGAAGTGTTTTCAATTGCTGTTTATATCCCCCCATCCAGGGCTTGACAATCCACTCCATCTGTTCCAGAGGGCCCAGACCACCTGAGTCTAAGTTTAGATCATATCCTGCTACATTAAACTCCACACATAATACGTTGGCCACATGGGAAAATTTAAGGAAAATGAGATCTTATTAAAGCCAGGAGACCGCCTGACTGCAGAGGGATATAATAACAGTGTTATGAGGTTCTTATCTCACATGAAAGTTTCACATTTCCCTGCTTTCCTTTATGCTACTGTGGCTTCCCCTTCCCCCAGTTCCATATGGGTGTCACGTTATTTAATGCAACAGCTCAAGAGGCAACACAATCAATTACAAAATAATACCCAATATTTTATTGTTTAATGAAGGCCCCATAGACTTTTTAAATTAGCACAGTAACATCAAAGCTTCCCATCAGCGTCCCAAGTACCACATGGGTCGCGCAATCCACCTTCCAAAGGGAAGAAGATGCCATGTGGGCTAACGAAGTGGGTTTGTTTGTCAAGTAGAGCGGTTGATCTCATGTGTTATGCCTCAATTCCTTCTGTTTTCACATCTTTATATCCGTGTTGTTACTCAGTAAGAGCTTTACAGGTTTTGAAGGAGCCAGGAGGCTTCATAGTCAAGCAGGATGCTGTGCTGCTCAGCTATGAAAGCACCATGGGTATCTTGCTGGTAGGCTAATCAAGCCAAGTCATACAAGCCTTTTGGAGGTGAAGAGGATATCTTCTTCATGGTGAGAGCTTTAGAGTCCCACACTTTCCTAGCTCCATACAGTCACATGAACTAGTGTTCTGTTCTGCCCTGGCCAAACTGCCTGTGCACATCTGAGGTGTTTCATGCAGGAAGTTGCAGGGAGGTTGAGGAACCTCTAACAGCCTTGTCTCTTCTCAAAAGAGCTGTCATTGGACTCCAGCAGATTTCCTTTAGCTAACAGTGGGATGGAACAGAGCAGAAAGGGAGACAAATCCAGTCTGGCTTCTTGAAAGTTGCGGATGGAAGCGCAAATCCTCCATAATTCCTCTTCCCAACAACATGATGCAAATTCCCCTGGTAAAATTCCCTCCTGAAGCCCAAGGGTTCTTCTGTCTCCTATTTTTCCCCCTTACTTTTTATCTCCTTCTTTTGTGTAATTACTGAAGTCACCAAAATTCCCTGAAAACCATGTCCTTGATCACCCCAGCCTTTGGAGAGCATCCTCACCCCTCCCCAGAGAACATCCCTCCAGCACTTTCCATAGGTGCTCTGATCCATGCGTCATTCTGCCCTGAGTTGGTTGCTTTAATTATACTCCTGAGATCCTCTCGTTAGCAAGAAGCTGTGTGAAGGCTCTCCAGAGACAGAGACAGGGAAACCCCTGGCACTCCCAGGCTGTGCTCTAGATAGGTGAAGGCTGCAAGAGGTTTTTCTACTAAATACTGGTCTTTATTTCTTCTAGTGAGGAAGGTTTTTGTAACATTATTGAGCCTTCCAATATCTGTTGTTAAAGCTGTCTTTGTCTGATAAGATATTTCCTTTTCCTACAAGGATGCTGGAGAGGGACTGTAGTGATAGGACAAGGGGTGATGGGTTCAAACTGAAACAGGGGAAGTTCAGACTGGAGATAAGGAAGAACCTCTTTACTGTGAGGGTGGTGAGGTGCTGGCTCAGGTGGCTGAGGGTGCCCAAAGAAGTGGTGCATGCTCCATCCCTGGCAGTGTTCAAGGCCAGGTTGGAGAGAGCCTTAGGTGACATGGTCTTGTGCGAGGTGTCGCTGCCCATGGCAGGCGGTTGGAACTAGATGATCTTAAGGTCCTTTCCAACCCAAACTGTTCTATGGTTCCATACTGTTTCTTAGACCATTCCCAGGGCTTTGTAATGAACAGATTAGATATTAGATTGGGCATCCTGCAAAAAACATAGGAAAACTAAATGCTTTTGATGAGCTTTGCATTCAAAGTAATGCATTCAGGGCAGGGAACGTGCGTTGGCTATATGCTTTGCACAGTTATTACTTTTTATCAGCCCAAGACACTTATCACTCTACTGCTTTCTTTTATCCTTTCTGGGCTACAGCACCACTGGCATTTTGCATGGCCTGTTGAGATAATGTCTCAGGGAGAGAAAAGCAAGCGTCACAGCTTCACTCGCCTCACCTTGAAGCTGGGCAGCCTTTTGCTGGGTAGCCCATCTGGGCAGCCATGGGTTGGCATCTCTGGGGATCGCCTGTTTACGGAGGAAGCAAGGTATTTAATTATGTTTCTTGCACCCTGGTGGATTGCTGGGAACTGTAATCAAAGAGGAGGCTTAGTGAGGAGCTTAATACAGCCTCTGCAACTGATTTCTCGCCTGAGGGGAAGATGTGAGTTGAAAGGAGCAGCAGTGGTCAGAAAAACAAACACAATCGAAACTAATGAGACAATTGCTTCTTCCTCTTCTAGAGCTCCTGTAGATACCTCAGCGCTGCTTTGCAAGGTCCATAAGACCTGATTTGGTGGTAAGGTCATTGCCTTTTCCTTCCTTAACAAACTTACTAACAGAGCAGAGATGAAATATGTTGCCACACTTGTAAGGGATCTGTGCTATTGTGAGCACACCTCCAATGCCCTTGTCTTTAATCAGTCTCCTGGGCTGTTACACCGTGGCCCTTCCATCCCTAAGAAAACACAAGTTGATGGTGATGAACTCTTGGTTTTAGAGATGGATGCTGTGCTCTGGTGCATTTCATTGATGGCATGCCTTTCCCTGTGGAGCTTGGATGGGTCTTCTTTAAAACCTGACCACCTGAGGACAGGCTGGAAGAACACGGGTTGCTCAGAGATGTCCAGGGATGAGGCAGCAGACCATTCCTATGCACATCAGCAGAAGCTGCATGGAGGAAGGGAGTAATCTACTCCCTGTACCTGCTTTGGGTTGAGAACTCAGAGAACAAAACTGCAGTAAAGGTGTATTTCAAGCAGTGGGTGTCAGCAGCATGTGGCTGATGGGTGTGAAAGGCTTGTGAAAGGTGAAGTTTCTCATTATGTGGCCTGGTATGTCCTAAGCAATGGGAATTTGACTGGTTTTGGCCACCAGCATACTGAACAGCTGTGAATGTCAGAGGGCTTTTTGCAAAGCAGGGCTCCCCGATGTGCCTGCTCTTTGTTCCACGTGTTTCGTGGCATAAATATGTAACAACCCAAATGCTAATGAATTCCTCCCACTGATGTCCCTCCCTCCACATATGCATGTACAAACAATCCACAACCCACACGCAGACGTATTGCCCAGTCATTATGAGAACCCAGCGCTGTCTAGGAGGGAAAAATCTCCGCGTTGTAATCCAAGTTTTAATCATAGAATTATAGAATGGTTTGGAATGGAAAGGACCTTAAAGCCCATCCAGTTCTAACTCCCTGCCACAGGCAGGGACATCTACCACTACAGCAGGTTGCTCCAAGCCCTGTCTGGCCTGGCCTTAAACATGGAGCAGACACAACTTCTTTGGGCAATCTGTGCCAGGGCCTCACCGTCCACAGTAAAGAACTTCTTCCTTATCTCCAGCCTGAACTTGCCCTGTTTCACTTTGAACCCATCACCCCTTGTCCTGTCACTACAGTCCCTGATGAGAAGTCCCTCTCCAGCAATCTTGTGGCCCTGTTCCAATTTAACTGGGGGAGTTTAGATTGGATCTAAGGAAGAAATTCTTTGCTGTGAGGGTGCTGAGACATTGGAATGGGTTGGCCAGGGAGGTTGTGAGTGCTCCATCCCTGGGGGTGTTCAAGGCCAGGTTGGACAGAGCCTTGGGTGCCATGGTTTAGTGTGAGGTGTCCCTGGTTATGGCAGGGGGGTTGGAACTGGATGATCTTAAGGTCCTTTCCAAGCCGAACTATTCTATGATTGTATAATTCTGTATTCTATGTAGATAAAGGTGCTGTGGCTTCTCCAGCACAAGTAGTAGCAGAGCTGGTAGTGGACTCCTGCACCCATGCTTATCCTATACACACCAGCCAGTCTGCGATCGAAGCTTTACATTCTGCATAAATTGCTTTGGTCTCTCAAAGCAGATGCTGGTCTCTTGCATCCAAGAAATGCAGCTTCCAGGCTGCTTAAAGACAGAATTCCCCTGTACCCTCTGAGGCTGATAAAGTTTGCGCTGGTCGCCACAACAGCTTGGCTGCAATGTGCTGGGGGAAGGGAAGCAACTCAGCTCAGTAATTTCATGTTATTGGAAATATTGCTTTCGCAGTCCAGCATTTGGTTTTCATTTGGTGGCTGAGCTCAGTTCATTTCTGCTGGCGCTTCACTTCTGATCCAATTGAGTTATCGATGCAGGCAGGAGAAGGAAGCAAACAAGATTGGTGTCAATTTTGTCTATGTGGCTCTTCTGCCTCCCCTACCTCCCTCTTGCTTCTTCTGCTTTCAAAGATCAAAAGAGGACAAACTCGAACTTTTCTCTATAATGCAACCCAGACAGAGGGAAAAACGGCAGCACACAAAGTAGTTTCAGTCATCCTTTAAGGCTGGTATCTTTGATTTAGGCACCGCAGCTTTAATCAGGGTGCTGGAGACGACACAAAAATTAGTCATCTAACCAAGTCCCCCTCTCTCTTTGTCTCTGTTTTTCTATCTCTCTTTATTAATGTGGGTTTAAACCAGATTCTCAAACTACAGCACTGGCTCCGCTTTGTGTTCCCAGCTAACAACCCAATGCAGGATCAGCTCTTTTGCAGCTGACATATCTGCCTCTAGACCAGATTGCCTTTCTTGTTGAATGCATCCATCATGTATGGAAAAAACCCCTAAAAATATAAAAAATAAATGAATAAAAAATGATTTCTTTTCCATGGGCTCATGACTTCCTACAGTGGCTGTGGCCTGATAGCGTCTGTGCCGTGACAAGCTCACTCTCAGCGTAACCAGGACACTGCTGCAGCAGCACACACTATCTGGGGTGGCTTTGCATGCCTTTCTGCTGTATTCAAGGCAGAGTGGGGTTCAGTGATGCAGTCTGTTTGCAGGATATTGCCGAGGACATCTCCTTGTCTTGCTTATTCCTTTGAGTGAGAACTGGGATGACCTTGGCCACTCTACTCCAGTGTGTAGTTTGCACCTTCCTTAGCCATTGCACCTTGTTCTGCACAGGCCAAAGCATGCTGCTGTGCAGCCGTGCACAAATTGCACCATATACGCTCCCTAGTGCTGGCTGGAGCTGGAGATACACATGGAAAACACCACGCTGAGTAATCCTTGTCCTGAATATCCTCCCAGTTTCCAGCAAACGGCAGCGGAGGGACTTCCCGAGGTGAAGGTTATATCCTGAATAGTGTTTAATAACCCTTAATGGACCCATCCTCCTTCAAGTCATCTGATTTTTAGGGTTTATTTAGTTCATCCATGGGTTTTGGCCTGTCTGACATCCTGCCCTGACCAGTCCTCTAATTTCATTAGACACTGCATGAAAAAGTACTTCCCTTCTTTCGTCTTCAACGTGCTGCCTGCTAATGTGTGCTGGAAAGGGAACAGCCATGTGCTCTCCCCTTCTCTGACGTGGGATTTCAAAGGCACCCCATCAGTCTTCTCTTCTTCAGGCTCTGTTTAGTACCTGCTTTCTCTGAAGCTGTTTTGTACTCCTTCCACATAAATGTAGGAGATGTACCTGTTTACGTTAGGCCTTCCCTCATGCTGAGTGTGGCACATCAATTATGCACAGTCACAACCTGGAGCTATCTGATGTGTGTTCTCTCCTATAAGGGACAGGCATTATCCAGATGGATATAAGTAGAAGGAAGAGGAGAAAATTAACAAAAAGGGTTTTGAAGAATCTTATCTAATATCCAGGCAGCAGGGTCTGTTAGAGGGGAAAGCATCCTTGCTTGTGGGTTGGTAGGAGTCTGGTCACAGTCTTTAAGCCAAGTTTATCTGCAAATGGCAGGGGGGTTGGAACTAGATGATGTTAAGGTCCTTTCCAACCCTAACTACTCTATGATTCTATGATTTCTGCAGCATTTGCTGTGCAGGTTGATGCCAAGCAAGGAGGGAGGTACTTTGACTTTTTCTTTTCTCTCAGGACATGCGTTAATCCTTGGCTCATTTCTTAGGTAACTGTTTTTCCTATCACCTCTGTTTCTTGCCTGCCTAAAAGCCAGCGTGGGCAAGACAAGAGGAAACAACTATTTTTGGCATATCAATGAGAAATTTCATAATGGAGAGGAAACCCTCATAATTTGGGAGTAGATGCGCATCATGAGGGGAAACCAGGACATGATATCTTTAACTGCAGGCCCCCAAAGGGAATATATTTGTTAAACATTATAATTACCCTTCAGTGCTGAACTCTATAGCAATTGAATCCACAGTGATGCACATTATCATTTCTGAAATGATGCTTTCATTTAGATAAGGCATGCAATTATACATCTTGATTAGGTCACTGTTCCCAGGAGCTTTGGGTTATTTACGATGAGTTGCCCCTTCTTGTAAATTAGGTGGTGTGGTTGTGGATAGAGACATATTTTCTCCCTCTCCTCCCTTACCCTTTCCTACACCTTCGTGCACCGTTTTGCTTCTCTTCTTCCCTTTGTGCAGGCAAGATCAAAAAGCCAGTAATCAGAGGGAGAAAAATGCCACCTCTATAGAAGAAGCATTGCCATAAGTAGTCAGACCAGGGAGGTCTACTCATCCCTTGGTTTCTCTGCAGGACCTGCTGGCTTTCATGGTGGTGCTATTAAGGTTGGGATTCCCAGCCCTGTATTTTAGACCTCCAAACCTTGTCATCATTTGCACAGCGGTAACCTCGGCTTTCCCTGTGATCAATGACACTTCCTGAGGGTGATGTACAATTCCTCATCTTAAACAGTGACCTGAAGTCATGGCTTCCAGCTAGGCCCATAAACTGTTGGTTTCCCAGTGTTCTAATAACTACACTGGCAGCAGACCTCATGTAGGGCTCCCCTTCCCTCCTCACTTCTCCTGGGGGACAGTTTCATTGAACTACTGTCGAAATACTCCCAGTTCCCATAACACAAGTGGAATTGAGGTCTGCTACCGTTGCTTAACTGGGTATCCCATGAAGTGGTACCCAGTTCGAGGCAAGAAGATCAAGCAAGACTGCATGAGCAGATGTGAAAGGTCTTGGGGAAGAGAAGTGATAGGGAAAAGACTAAAGTGACAGGAGTAAGATGATATTCTCGACTACTGCTGGAGCTGGAAACTGAAGTTGTCTTTTGCTTCTGAAGGAATTTTTAGTAAATCAAATTCTATGAAGGAGGATTGAGGAAGCATCATCAAGATAGAGCAAATCTGCTTCTATTATATTGTTTTGTAGAATAAGGATCTTACACAGAATCACGGAATCATAGCATCAACTGGGTTGGAAAAGCCCTTCCAGCTCATCCAGTCCAACCATTCCCATCCCTGCCAAGGCCACCCCTGCCCCATGGCACTGAAGCCTCGTCTCCACGCTGGGTGAACCCTTGCAGGGCCGGTGCCTGCAGCCCTGCCCTGGGCAGCCTCTTCCAATGCCTCAGCACCCTGGGGGCAAGGAATTGGTCCTCAGCTCCATCTAAACCTGCCCTGGGGCAGCTTGAGCCCGCTTCCTCTTGGCCCATCCCTTGTTCCTTGGCAGCAGAGCCCAGCCCCTCCTGGCTCCATCCTCCTCTCAGGCACTTGGAGGGAGCCATCAGGTCCCCCCTGAGCCTTCTCCTCTCCACACTGAACCCCCCAGCTCCCTCAGCTCTTCCCCATCACCCTTGGGCTCCAGGCCCTGCACCAGCTCCTTTGCCCTTCTCTTGCCCTGCTCCAGCCACTCAAGGTCTCTCCTGTATTGAGGGGCCCGGAGCTGAACCCAGGATTCGAGGTGCAGCCTCCCCAGTGCCCAGTGCAGGGGCACAATCCCTACCCTGGTCCTGCTGCAGTGCTGGTGCTGATCCAGGCCAGGACGCTGGTGGCTTCTTGGCTGCCTGGGCACAACCTGGCTCACACTCAGCTGGATATTGACCAACACTCCCAGGTCCTTTTCCATGAGCAGCTTTCCAGCCATTCTTTCCCAGGCCTGGAGTGCTGCATGAGGTTGTTGTGGCTCAAGTGCAGGACCCAGCACTGAGCCTTGGTAAACCTCAGACAATGAGCCTTGGCCCATTGATCCGGCCTGTCCAAATCCCTCTGTGGAGTTCTCCAAGCCTCGGTCAGATCAACACTCCCACCCAGCTTGGTTTCACCCGCAAACTGACTGAAGGTGCTCTCAATCCCCTCTTCCAGATCATTGATAAAGATATTAAGCTGTTAAACATAACTCTTATCCCAGAGATCTTAATTCTGATCAATGCCAGTATCCAACAAAGTCCAACCCAAAGTGTATTGGTCAGCCAGGCACAGGAGTGAGAGATGTGGTGAATTCACCAAGGACAGACAACACCAAGCAGGACCTGTGCGCTGCTGAGAGGCAAGATGCTGTTGAGGGTAATCCTGCATCGTAGAGGGAGAAATGGGGCTATGTTAGTGATAGGATTTTAAACAGCTCTCGGTTGTCTAAACTGTTTCCATCTGCCACCTTCAAAAGATGCCTTGAGGCCAATGTTAAAGTCTTATGTAAGACTCATCCCAGATCACCCAAATGGTCTTTCCTAACTCTCTCTTCTCTGCATCTACAGTTCCTTAAGGGATACAGCATAACACAAGCAGACTAATGTAACCTTGACCTTCCACTCTTGCAGATCTCTGACCCCTTCTCTTCCTCTATGCACCACAGCAGCTTGTAATCAACCTGTGTTGGGCAGCATGAGACGTTTTCCACTTGGTACAATTAGGCAACGCTACCATCTCAGTGAATAGAAGTGAAAGCTGGGAGAGGAGAGGTGCTGAGACATCAAATGGGATGGTGTTTCCCATCTGCAAATATTTAGTTACAATAATTATCCCTTTTTGAGATTAAAGGAGCTATCCATATGTGAAAAGCAAACTGTCTTATCTCTCTTTTGAAATAATATGTTTAGAAAGTTTGACCGAGCATGAAAGTTCATCTTTCACTATTGCTACTTGTAAACCAGTAAGAAATATTTACTGTGTTATAATTGGTATCATTAAGCTTAGGTGACATTATTAATATTACTAATTGAACTGCTCTAAACCTAGTTTACAGTTTCATAAACACATCAGCTTCTGGATTGCCTGCCTACACACTTTGGCATTCGGGGGGTGGATAAAAGCAAATTCAAATGCAAATGATATGAACATAGTTTAATCAGAGGATCAGAGAAATCAGACACAGAGAAGGCTTATTAGGTCTGTTCTGCTCTCTAGAGATGTCTCCCCATAGAGGCTCCCAAGAGCTTTAGCCAGTCTAACTCTGAATGCCTCAAGCGATAGGACTTCTTCTATATCCCAGGAGAGACCTGCCCATAGACTAATAGAAATGTGTCTCAATATTCAGCCTCTATTTCCTTGCTAAGGCAGAAGTCAGCTGCTGCAAAATAGAAGGGAATCCCAGACTGGTTTGGGTTGGAAGGGACCTTAAAGCTCCTCCAGCTCCAACCCCTGCCATGCACAGGCAGGGACCCCTTCCACTGGAGCAGCTTGCTCCAAGCCCCTGTGTCCAACCTGGCCTTGAACACTGCCAGGGATGGGGCAGCCACAGCTTCTCTGGGCCATCACCCTGTGCCAGCGCCTCAGCACCCTCACAGGGAACAGCTTCTGCCTTAGCTGCAACCTGGGCGCCCCCTGTTCCAGTCTGAACCCATCACCCCTTGTCCTGTCACTGCAGTCCCTGATGAAGAGCCCCTCTCCAGCATCCTTGTAGCCCCCTGCAGACACTGGAAGCTGCTCTGAGGTCTCTACACAGCTTCTCTTCTCCAAGCTGAACAGCCCCAATGTTCTCAGCCTGTCAATAAATAGGCTTGAGAAAGGTCTTGAAATCATATCCANACACAGGTTCTCTTCTCCAGGCTGAACAGCCCCAATGTTCTCAGCCTGTCAATAAATAGGCTTGAGAAAGGTCTTGAAATCATATCCATGGGCTGAGGAGGAGAGAAATACATTTGTAAAGNCAGCCCCAATCAGCCTGTCAATAAATAGGCTTGAGAAAGGTCAGGTCTTGAAATCCATGGGCTGAGGAGGAGAGAAATACATTTGTAAAGCATCTCTAAAGCTGTCTGTTAATGCAGCAGAGCTGGAAAATCATCTGTCTCCTCTTGGTTTAGCTTTCTGGCAGGGCTGGACCAGTCCTGGCATGGCTGGCAATAAGCAGCCCTATGCAGCAGCAGAGCACTAGAGGAAGCTCGGATGCAGCTGAGCATCCAAGGGTTCAAACGTTTGACCTAGTTTCTCTCCAGCTGGAAAATTCATCTCCTGTCTGGAATTTCTCTGACTTCGGGTACTTCACAAATACCACGAGGACAGCATTTTCCCTGATCCGTCGGTATTTGGGTCCCATCTGGAGCCAGAAATTGGAGAGTCACGTGGAGCGTTTAAAATAGGAATGCCCCAAGGAGCCAGCTCCTGCTTGCTCCAAGTTCTGTGTTCTCTCTTCCCATTTGATCACTTGTTTCTCTCTGGGTTGAATGGGTGTGGGACCATGCAAGGCTGAGAGCAGAGGAAGAGCAATCCTTTCACGGTGATGTGTTTCCAAATGGACTTGTGTCAGAGTGCACTTACTGCAGGAACACCTTTAAAGCATTTCAGGTCCGTTTGTTGTTCACATGCAGAGCTGAGCTTGTCCTTGAAAACTCCTAAGCTTCCCAAACAGACCTTTCTCAGCCCAAATTGAAGGAAAAAGAGATTCCTACAACCATTGAGAAAAACTCCCCAAAGCAAGGTTGAGCTTTCCATGGTA
>NDXB01008033.1:0-37927 GCA_002631895.1 Agapornis roseicollis
GGGGGGCAGGAAGGAGGGGTTGAGTGGGTGAATGTGCTGCCTGGCTGGGTTCAAACTATAACAACGGGACAGTGGATACAACCATGGTGGAACATAGCTTTGCACACAGTACTCCATGAGTTTACACAGCCTTAGAAATCAGTCTTCCTCCAGCCTGAGGTGCACTGTCCCAGTTCTTTGGCATCCACAGATCATTTAGTGAATGCAATTCGAAGATGGTAGAAATTTTGCCAGATTTTGCACTCAGCTTGTGGAATGTACTTGTAGTACTTTTCATTACCAGGCCAGATGATAAACTTTGTATGCTTAATCTCTTTAAAAACAGATTTCAGCCCTCAACGTCTGTAGATATTTTTGTGCGCTATTTAACATAATAGAAAAGGATAGATGTATTAAAAACCCAGTTATTTCAGAATAGAACTGGCTCATAATAGTATGCATTTTTATGATGGGTGTATTTTATGAAGTAATAGGCAGTCATAAAATGTGCTTTAAAATATGAATTTATAACTGAAGTGTTGATGCTATTTCTTTGACACAAATTAAATGTAAGAAAATATGTTATTAGTAAGTGAATGCTCTAGATTATTTAAACAAACTTTGTCATTGTCTAGATCACATTTTCATTCAAAATTCTACTAATTGGACATCATAAGTCTTGCTTACCATTGCTAAAATTGTAAAAGGGTAGGAAGCAATCTGATATTGTCCTTGAAAGACATGCAGCAGTTGCTTAAATGTAAAGTGAAATTATGAAAAATAGAATTGAATTCTTTGCTGCCTTTTACTGTTGTCTTCTGAAGGGAAATCAGGAATAATATCCTTTTGTCAGCTACTTCAGTGAGAACTTCACATTATTAAGTCTTACAATTACTAATTGACATGAAGTAAAGATAATTTTTGCCCTGGTCTGCTTGGCAGTTCTTTGCAACTGCTGTGCATTTTGGAATGTCTGTGTAGGACCTTCTCTAGCAGAGTCAGTGTCAGTGTGTTTTGAGTGTGCTACTGTTAGGGTGGTCATGTGTTAGTTTTGAGATCTTCCATAAACAACCCAGTGTTTCTCAGATGGGCCAAGATCTCTATGGACGCTTTAGTAACTGAAGCCTTCTCTCTAATGCATTCAACTGACTTATTTTTCCAATGAATCATACGTGGGCAGAAACCCCTCATTTGAAATTCACAGATTTTACTTTTCAGTTACTGTCACTGGCTAGTTTATATAATAAGGTATGATTTGGAGTTTAAATTATTCCAGTTTGAGGATATTTATGAGGTCTCTTCCTCCCTCTTTGCATGGGGCATACTTTACCTAAATGGGAACAGTGATGCAGTTGCTGTCTTTCATCAGGCTGCATATTGTCATGAATCTTAGAATCCTGAGAATTTGCCATGAAAAAGCAGTTGAACTTGGTAAATTACTTGAAAAGTATTTGAATATACACAAATACACAGACACAATATGACATAATTGTCAGTTCCTGGGACATTTTTGCTTCTACTCCTTCCTATCAACAGAATAAACTTTCAGGCATAAGGATGGAATAGCCTTTACAGAATAGCTAAAAGGTAGGTTTTCTTTCATGTATACCCCCATAAGACGAAGGTACCAAGCCCTTTTCTGGTACTTTGCATTTCCGCAAGGAACTTATTGCACACCACACTAAGGAAAGCTTTTGAGATTTACTTTTAAAAGTTTTGTTTTCCATGGCTGTGGGTTTTTTCTGAATTCACAGATTGACTTTAAACATTTCAGTCAAACTCTTTTCTGTGCTAGAATTCCACTACTTTGAGAAAAATGGTGTTACTTTCTTAGTTATTTATTTCCCCCACTGAAGTCAGTGAAAACTCTTGTGACTGCTTCCAAAAACCTACCACTTTAATAGAATTGTTTAAATTAGGATCAGAAGCAGGATTCTTAAAAGTACCCAAGTGACAAAAAAATAATATCCTATTGAAAATAGCTGAACCCAGTGAAAGTAAGCAATTTAGTATCCTTTGTAATTTCCACTTTCAGTAATTTAAAATTAGGGCCACACTTTTTAAAGTGAGACATCTGCCATTTCAAGATTTTGGGAATAATTTCCACGTAAATGAATACGAAAAAATAGATGCAGGAAAGGAACAAAATGAAAGTAAATGCTATGATGATGGAGAAATATGTAAACATTCAGGCAGAAAAATATTACAGAGAAATTTGCTTTTTAGGTACTGATAGCAATGAAAAACTTACCTCTGAATAAGTAAATTCCATGTGGAACTTTAGTGATCTAAACAGCTTTTAAACTTCCTAAGTCCAAGGAGAGAATTTAGCCCATATCTACACATTTCAGAGAGGATTCTGTAACCTCTCTATAAAGCTCCTATATTTGGAATTGTTGTCATCACCACTGTTCTTAAAAAAAATATATTATAGCATTGTTTTGAAAGGCACCTAGTCCTGTCAGGGTGAATCAGGGCCAATATAAGTTCATGGTCCCTCAGAATGTGTACGTGCTATTCCTCCTAATTCAGGAGCTTTCTTAAGGCAGGAAATTGTCACAGCACTGTTCTGAAAGTTAGTATCAGGGGAATTTTAAGAGGGTTCATTAGCAATAGTATTCAAATTTGTATCAACTGAAGTGGTAGCTGAATAGCAGAACCACAGGTAAGACTAGATGCAAAGGAAAAAGGAAAGGACAAAAACATGACTGAATTATGTTATTGGACACTTTGATTCTGCTCCTTATACTGCTTACAGCTGTTTCTTTAAGGGTGGATTTAATGGTCTTTGTTTCAGAGAACAAATAATTCAAAAGCTTGTTAATATTTAAAGGAAATTATGTCTCTGATAATTCCAGCCTAACCCACTAACAGCAATTAAAAGCCGCCTCTTTAAGGGGGCTGCTTGAGTAAAAACTGCTTGCAGTAATAGCACATTTTCTATTCAGACTTATGGCAGTTTGCAAATTTTTAGTAGCATTAAAAAGCAGCCAAGATGTGAACAGGGACAGAATTTAAACAACCCTATCTCCTTCCTTCATTAGGCTTAGGCACACAGTTATAGTAAGTATGCTTGTATTAGTATGAGCTATTCCGTGACAGAAGGTTCCATTTTCTAAGGATGTTAACAGGAGAATTTCCAACTACAGCCAGTTCATATGATAATAAAAAAGAAAAGGGGGGCGGGGGGGGGGGGGAGGGAGAGGGACAAGGNTTGTATTAGTATGAGCTATTCCGTGACAGAAGGTTCCATTTTCTAAGGATGTTAACAGGAGAATTTCCAACTACAGCCAGTTCATATGATAATAAAAAAGAAAAGGGGGGCGGGGGGGGGGGGAAGGAGAGGGACAAGGAAGAGGAAGAAGAAAAGGAAATTGAAAGAGAAATGGAAAGGGAAAAAAAGCAAAGGAAACAAGTAAAGAACCTAGAAGTTTCTGGAAAATAAGAGTGGTTAGAGTAATTTACTCTTCTGTGATGTTCAACAGCTGTGTTAAATAAAATATTCCTCATCCCACTGGCAGAGGAGTAACCATGAGAAGCTTTTCAATCAAGAAAGGTCATTCTCACCTTACAGAAACATGTTCTGCTAAATTGCTAGTGGTAAATGAAACCTTTTTATCAGCCTTAAGACATTTTGAAATTTGTTAAGTATAAGATTTTTTTTAAATTACTGAATTTTAAATTTAATAAGTTTGAAGTACTCTCAATAGCTGCTGCTATAGATGCAGATCTTCTGTAAAAAAAAAAATAAGGTGACAAAAATAGTACGTAATTTGGAAGCCATAAAATGTGCACATAAAATGATTAGGAAAAATTCCCACTCTTCTGAATGCATGTGTATGCATGCATGTTGTACACAAGTTCTTCTATATTCACAGACCATTATCAATCCTTACCTGACAAGTGAAAATTGATGTGTTCATTCTCATTTTGAGTAACTACATTGGAAAATAAAATTTCATTTTTCCAGAAACAAAGGCCACTCCAGTGATAAGTGCTCTTGGAATGTGATGAGGCAGGTCATGCAAGTGTGGCCTGATTGTCATGTTGAATTTAGGGCAAGGTAGCTTAGAAAGCATTCCATACCACTGAGTGACATAAAATCTAATATTTACAGGTATAGTGGGTAGATAGTGATTTGTAGTCAAAGATTTATGTTCTACAACACAAACACATGTCTGCAAACTGTTGGACACCTGTGGATGTATTTCCACTGTTATCCATTTATTGCTTTTTAATTTCTATTGTCTTTATTAAAAGTTAATGGCTTCACTAGTCCAAAACAATCCCAAACCAATCTCTTTGACCTTCTCTATATGTAAAGCCACTTGGGGCTAACTACCTGGGTTGCTACCCTTTCCTGCCCTCCTGCCCTAAATGTGTTACGAAGTTGGAAAATGCTTCTAGGCTTCATTGCTTCCTTCCTGAGTGCCAGCATTATAATGGATCTTATGTAGTCCAGATCTTTTGGGAAAATCTTCCATATAGCAGTTACCTATTCTGTTTTGTTATTCCCACATCAGGTAGAGCTGAACAGATATAGTCCAGGTCTCGTTTATTCCAAGCAGTACATTTGTGTAGGCTTCACTTTGACACAATAGGCTAGGAGTTCCCTAGGTGGCTACGTATGGCAGAAGTGCCCCATTCTATTTTCTGAGGGAGAGAAGTAATCTTAACCATATTAGATGAGGCATTGCACAACAATACCTGTTTGTGATTGGACATGAGCAGTTATAATTTCATTGTTTACTCCTGTATATCACTACCTGTACACGCATGATCATGATACAGAGATAAATTAAAACTTTTCCAAGAGGCTGAGTTCATTTAGGCTTGGAAAAGAACAAGTAATAATGATTTCTCTGTTACTACATCAGGAGATGTCAGACATGATAATATGCTGTTCTCTAATCTGACATTCTGTAGTACTCAAAAGTGTAGTACACACTCTTCAGCTATACCTACAGTGTAAATTAAAGTCCACATATTTCTGCAGGTGCATATCTATCAAGATAGTTTAATTTCTTTTTAGATAGCAAAAGGGTTTAGAATAAAAATTTTCTCAGGCTAGTAGGTGAGCAGCCTCTACACAGCACATAGACTAAATCACTGTTCACATTCAACTTTTTCTTATTTTCCTCACACTTTCAAATTTTTTTAGGATTTTTGCCTTTCTCATCTATTTTGTATGTTGTCATATTTGTTGAGGTCACTTCATGTTTATCTTTTAAGCATATCCCATCATTAAAATTTAAATAATTACAAGTTTTAGTCTTACAGGAAGATATAACAGTGCTTACTGTATTGAAGTTTCTGACATGCAGAAACTAATCTGTAAACATATTCTCCGTAAGATGACCCTAAATCAAACACCAAAATGTAGCCTGCAACAAAAGTATTTTTTTAAAAAAAGTAAATTTCCCATTCTTACCAATCTATACAAACGTCTGAACACAGACATCTTAATCTAAAATTAAGCCTGCCTTCAAAGTTAGTGGCTTGATTTCAGGTTCCTGAACATCAGTATTTCATTTGAGATGTCCTTTGGTATCTGGGAAAGTTGGGGCTGTTCAGCCCGGAGAAGAAAAGGCTGTGTGGAGACCTCATAGCAGCCTTCCAGTATCTGAAGGGGGCCTACAGGGTTGCTGGGGAGGGGCTCTTCATTAGGGACTGTAGTGACAGGACAAGAGGTAACAGGTTCAAACTTAAACAGGGGAGGTTTAGATTGGATATAAGGAAGAAATTCTTTCCTGTTAGTGTGGTGAGGCACTGGAATGGGTTGGCTAGGGAGGTTGTGAGTGCTCCATCCCTGGCAGTGTTCAAGGCCAGGTTGGATGAAGCCTTGGGTGGCATGGTTTAGTGTGAGGTGTCCCTGCTTATGGCAGGGGTTTTGGAACTNTGCTCCATCCAGTGTTCAAGGCCAGGTTGGATGAAGCCTTGGGTGGCATGGTTTAGTGTGAGGTGTCCCTGCTTATGGCAGGGGTTTTGGAACTAGATGATCTTTAGGTCCTTTCCAACCCTACCTATTCTATGATTCTAAGTTTTTTTTCAGTTTAGTTCAAAAACATATATGGAAAAAGTGAGGGGCCAGTACTCATCCACTGCAGAAGAGTAACTTGGCTAGAGCATATATGAAAAAGAGTTTGACTTCAGATACTTCCTTAGCTCAAGGTGTTCCATATCCAATCCAGTCCTTTGCATGGAAGTCTTTGCATGCCCACCGCAGAGATTAGTTCACTGATTACTTAACCAAAATCAGTCTATATTTCATTTGCTTTATTTGGATCATTAACAACTAAATGCTTGGCTGAAGAGTGATTTGCCATCTCTGGTCAAGATGGTGCCTTAGACAAATATTTTGTAGTCAAGTGAGTAAAGTACTCATCTGAGAAGCAAGGAATATGTCTTTCAGCTTTCTATCACTAAGGCTGGATCCCAGTGCTGTCTTACTGCTCCCTGGATGTGTTAAGTCATTGGGCTAATTGCAAAATATTGTCCCAGCAGCTCCTCCTACAGCTATTGTGGCTTGCAAACATTAAAACATTCCAACGATAGATTACTTCATATGTTTGGCATGTAATCTTTCTGAATCACTCTTCATCATCATTAGTATTCCTTCATCACTTCATCTTTCCTATATGTCATATAAGAAGTGTAAGTATCTGAATTATATATTCTGAATCACACTCCTGGGGCTAAGTAACTATTTTTTAAGACACTATGGGGTCTACATTGGAAATGTCTAAATGGTGTTTCTGTATCTCATATGGATACTTATGTCAAACATTTAGTCACAATTTACAGTCCTCAGAATTCAAATCAGTATAAAATTCAAAAGTTCCTATGAAAGAAGATGTTGAGCAACAATTTGAGTGTTCAAGCTCCTGAGGACCTCTGTATTGGAAACAAAACCAATTGGAAAAGTTTTTGCTTAATATTTCAAAGGCTTTCTGGCATCTACCTTAAAAGCTTATGTCCTAAAAGATTACAAGAAAGGTCAAAATTATATATGAATCTATTTTATTTTGTGAATTACTGAGGGACATCCACCAAAGCACCAGGTACCTTCACAGCAAACTACAAATTTGTCTATCAGATATAGGAAATAAATATATTCCAATAGTTTGTCCAAACTGACCCACCAAAATCTAATCACAAACACAGAGCCAACAGTTGTGCATTTGCCATTTTTACCAGAGAATAATGGTGTAGAATGACAAATATACCACTAACATTTCCTTTCTGTAGGATACTGGTGCTACAAATGCTCAGTATACTTGTATACATGGAGCTTTGATATTCACAGAATCTTTTGAACATGTAATTGGTAGAGTTCAGTGATTCTCAGCTTTCTAATTCAGCTGGTATTTTGGCAAGTTATTAGGCAGCTGCTGTTTATTGAAGCAGATGTTATAAACCATCCATAAAATGATCAAGGTTACCGTCACATAGAAAGCTCTATCCCTCTCCTGTTGGTGTTTGTAACAAAACTTCGGCTGATGCCATCAGAAGAATTAGCTTTGGAAACTTGGTGTTTCTCAATCTTATCTCTCATTTCTTTATATTGTTCCTGAATCTATTCTTCCACCTTCTCCTCATGGCCAGCTTTCTTCAGTCTTTCTTGTCATCTTAGTGGAGTTTGTATTTTTCATTTGCTAAATCATGTTGATTTAGTGAAAACGTCCTTCAGGTAGTATTTTTCAGCTCTTCAGCTCTGTTTCTTTTATTTCCTCTGATATTAACTGAATAATTAGTAGGGGCTAGTCTGCCCTCTACAATGATCATTCTGCATACCTCAAAAACCATAACAGAAATAGCCACAGAATACTAATTGAGAGTAATGGACCTATTGAAGCTCTGTTTGGGGCAGGAAAAAAGGTTTGTCTTTAGTGGGTTTCATTCACTGTAAATCACAGTGTGTGACTGTACATGCTGCAATGGAAAATCCTGCAGTATTATTTCACTAAAAGCTGATATGATAATTCCAATATATGACTTATAGTTACTAATATACCCTGTAAAACTATATTGGAAAATGACAATGTATGAGATCGATAGGAAGAGATGAATTGAATATTGAAATGTTAAAAATGTAAGCCAACCACATTTTACCTGGATTTTTTTTTCTTTCAGCGTCAGTTGTTCTTTCTATATTCTTATGGCTTACCAATACAGTGGTACAATATGGATTTTAATTCTAAGTTAATTTAAGTGGAAAAAAATAACCAAAACCACAAGATGAATTTTCTGTATCTAGAGGGGCTTGCCTCATTGTAGATCTACAACCACCCAAAGATTGAAACCAGTTACCCCTTATGAGTACTGTGTTGATTTTAGATAAGGTATGAATTCAGCTCTGTGGTCTGTTTTGCATATAAAATATAAATAAATAACCATTAGGCTATTAAGTACCCTTACAGCACAGTAATTTATCGATATTCATTGTGATCCTGTCTTATTCTTACTCTTTATCTTATTATTATTACAATTTTCTTATTTTTACTTTTAGGTCATTTGACAAAACCAGGCCTGTTTCCTTGCACAAAAACCTTTCCTTTGGCATGCTTATATTTTCAATAGGCAACTATTCAAATACTTGTCATTTGCACACAACTAGGCATCAGTTCACACACTAATTGCATTCAAATGTCAGGTGTGCTATTGTGATTACTCCTTTCCATAGGCAATTTAGAATATCACAAAATTAATATATGATGCTTGTAGTGCACAAAATGACCTTCTGCTAGGTATTCTCAGGCAGTCACAGTAGAGAAATTATCTAACCCTTGAAGTTGTGGATGAATGAGACAGAATAACCATGATCAGTTTGTAACTGATCATTTTAATGTTTAATATTCAAAAGGAAGTCAATCACAATACAGTTGAAATTAAACCTTGAAAAAGTCATAAATTTATAATCTAAAAATCTATATGATAATTCGGTATGAGACTTGATGTTAAGTCTGATGCTATTCTCAGATGAAGTAAAGGCAAAAACTCAACAGCTGATAATGACCCCTTGTTTTTAGATGTAAAAATCTATATGGAAAGTGCTTGGCACAAAATCAGATTAATGTTTTGTATTTGGAGTGAAATCAGGGGAAGGAACAAAAATATCTTCATATGAAGAGGTGTTGATGGCAGCTAAAATTAACAGATGCCATTTGAAATAATCAAATACTGACATATTGGTTTCTTTGGGTCAGAACTTTAATGTGTCTCTTATAAAACTTGGAGAATCCTGTAGCGCAACTCTTATTAGTGGATATATATTGAAAATTACTTGAAAGGTACAAATTCTGAAATCAAATACAGTATTTTACAGTTCTTTCAAATCCTGCAACTAGTATTGAAATAATATCTCTACTAATGTATTTTTTGTTAAGCATTGAGTTTACTTTCCCTATACTAGATTTAATTATAAAACTATGAACAATTTGAAATATGCTATTTATCTTGAAATCTCATAGATACATTATTTAGTGGCAGTTAAAAATTTAGTTATACAACTTGTTTTTGAAAACATCTGATTGCCAAAAATCTACTTTGGCAATTGTTATGAAATTTTGATCATTATGAAATAGTAGCATACAATATTTATTTAATAAATTTACAGATTGCTATTTCTATTTTAGTACCCTAAGCAAAATCGTATAACCAACATCTATTCACTTTTTAAATGTAGTATGAAATTAGCAGAATTATAAAAAATATCCTCAATATAATTTTTTTGAATTTGAAAATAATTCAAAATAATTAAGATGGAAATATGCATTACCTTCCAGCTTTTGAAAGCTATATCAATGTGTCATAAGTGTACACAGAGAAAACTGGCTATTTTCATTGTTAGCATCCTTATCCTTTTCTTTCATATTGAAAGGAGTTGTGAACTGTCAAAAGTGTAGAATCATGGAATTATGGAATTATAGAACCTAGAATCAGAGAATGATAGAATGGTTTGTGTTGGAAAGGACCTTAAAGATCATCTAGTTCCAAACCCCTACCACATGCAGATACACCTTCCACTAGATGAGGTTGTTCAAAGCCCTATCCAACCTGGTCTTGAACACTTCCAGGGATGGGGCAGCCACAACTTCTCTGCACAACCTCATTGAGTGCCTCACCGCCCTCAAACTAAAGAACTTCCTAATATCTAATCTAGATATATCCTCTGTCAAAAGGTATTTAAATCCTTTTCCCATTTCCTGACACTAGAGGCCTTGCGAAAAAGTTATTCTGTTTTTCTTATACAACCTCCTTTTTATATTGAAAGGCCACAATAATGTTTCCCTGGAGCATTCTCTTCTTCAGGCTGAACCACACCAGCTCTCTCAGCTCATAGAACTATTCTATGATTCTAACACAAGCTCTCTCAGCTTTTCTTCAGAGGAGTAGTGTTCCAGGACTCTTACCATTTCATAGCCCTCCTGTGGACCAGCTCTAACAAGTCCATGCCTTTCTCATGCTGGGGCCCCCAGATCTGAATGAAGTACTTCAGGTGGGTCCTCACCACTGTGGATCAGAGGGGAAGAACTACCTCCCTTCACCTGCTAGCCACACTTGTTTTTATGAAGATCAGGACACACTTATCTTTCTATTAGTTAGTGTGTTTTGCTAGATCATGTCCATTTTTTTATCCACCAGTATCCCTAATTTCTTCTCCACAGAGCTGTTTCAAGTTTATTCATAATCCAGTATTGGTGGTGCTAATATTGGGGATTGTTCTGACCAAGTTGCAGGACATTGCACTTGTCCATGTCAAGCTTCATGGTGTTTTCTTCTCAAGCCTGTCAAACCTCTGGATGGAATCCCTTCCATCTAGCATATCAACTACACCACCCAATTTTGTGTCATCTTCGAACTTGCTTAGGATGAACTCAGTCCCACTGTCTTACGCCATTGATTAAGATATTAAATTGTAAGGTCTCAGTATGGACCACCGTGGGACACCACTCTATGATTCGTGTTTGGACATTGAGGCATTGACTGTAACTCTCTGGATGTGGCCATCCAGCCAATTCCTTATACATCTAATAATGCATCCATCAAATCTGTATATTCAACATTTAGAGGCAAGAATGTTGTAAGGGACCATACGAAAGGCCTTATAGAAGTCCAGGTAGATGATGTCAGTTGCTCTTCCTTTATCCACTAATGCAGTCACTCCATTGTAGAACACTACTTGGTTAGTCAGGCACAATTTGCCCTCGGTGAAGCCATGTTGGCTGTCTGTAATCACTTCCTTGTCTTCCATATGCTTTGACATGTTTTCCAAGAAGACCTGTTGTGGACAGGCAGTCTGACAACGGACATTTTGTGAGAAATCCAGAGGCCTCAGTGTAAGGCAGCTTGCCTGAGAATAGTAATGGAGTTAAACTGAAGGCCATGGATTAGGAAGTGAACAAAACACCACTGGCAGAGAGGTGAAAACAAGAGTGAAGAAAACACCACCTGCAGACAGGCGAAAACAAGAGTGAAGAAAACATCACCAGTAGTAAAGGAGAAAACAGGATAGTCTGAAGGCCGAGTTCCCATGACTAAGCTATCCAATCATAAGCATTGTTAAAGGTTAAGGTGCCCAATCAGTAATTTCCAGAGTGATGTAACTGTACTGAGAAATTCCTATATAAGGCTGGCACTTTGTTTAATAAATTGGCATTTGTTTGGATCACATTGATCGTCTCAGCATTGTCCGTGACTCCTGCGCCAGCAACCTGTTCCATGATCTTGCTGAGCACAGAGGTGAGGCTGACTGGTCAGTAGTTCCTAGGGTCTGTCTTCCTTTTTACCATTTAAAAAATGGGTGTGATATTCCCTTTTCTGTAATCACTGGAGACTTCCTGACTGCTATCAGATGGAAAGCAGTTTAGGAACTACATCTGCCAATTTCCCCAGGACTCTGGCATGCATCTTGTCAGGTCTCACAGACTTCTGTATGTTTGTTTTCCACAGGTGGTCAGCATTCCCTGGCTCTTCCCTCTTACTTAAAACTCCATCCCCTTCCCCTGCTAACTTTAGTTGAAATCTCTCCTTATAAGCCTGGCTGACTTGTTGATGGAGACACTCTTGCTCCAATGGTATACTATTGCTTCCCATTTTTTTTGAAGTGGAGTGCAGTAAATCTTTATATCCTTAATTTCTCTTTATAGCACAATGTTAAAAGGTTCTAAATGCATTTTCCCTACACACTGATAAAAATGAACTTCACAGAACATTTATTCTATTTGCCAGATGGCCAGTTGCATCCATCTATGAAAGACATGAACTCCTTTATCTGGAAAAGTTTTACTGACTAGTTTTAAACTCACAGCTCCATCTGTGTTGCTATTGTTCTTACTGTTTGGGTTTCCATGTTGAACAATAGAGGAAAGATGCACATTTGAGTAGATTCCGTAAAACTTGTATAGGCATAGACAGCTACAGGTTCGAACACATATAATTGCAGCTTATTTTTGTTTTCATTTATATGAATAAGGGAAAATTATGCATAACTCATTTGATTTAATTTATGCATTTAACATATTGACATGTTGATAGCAAGCAGCACAAGGCCAAATATATATGGATGGAGAGCAGGTTTATGCATGGCCAGGTGTTCTGCTCTTACTTTGTTCTGTTCATTAGGAGACTGCCATCAAATCTTAATACATTCACAGTGAATAACAAGTGGTTGACCCTCTAGATCATCCAGTTCCAGGATCTCATACCTGTTCTGAAGTGGTATCTGTGTAGATGATGGGGGTCGGGAGGTATTGTTATTATTACCTCTCCAAACAGTGACCCTTTTTGAATCCTCTTCATCAACCAGGTGCCCTTCTTTTTCTTNGATGGGGGTCGGGAGGTATTGTTATTATTACCTCTCCGAACAGTGACCCATTTTGAATCCTCTTCATCAACCAGGTGCCCTTCTTTTTCTTGGCAGTTGGAGGCATGGGAGTCTTCTGACTCCTGGTGGGCCTCCTTCAAGGTTTCAAGAGCGGAACTCCACCAGTCTATTTCCCTTTCACTTTCCCTAATACTCCTCAGTCTTTCAACTTCTGCCTTCAGCTCAGCCACCAATGAGAGGAGATTACTTACCTGTTCACACCTCAGGCAAATGTCTTCTGCCCCTGGTACTGCCAATAAGCTCAAACACTCTGCACAGGAAGGGGTCTGTACAGACACATCCTTTTTTGGAGAGTTCCATTAGGTTACCTACACTCATGCTCACTACAGGTTTTGAACGCATAGAAACCATCACTGCCAAAAGCCCTGAGAAACCAGTCAATTAACTGAATTAGAGCAAACAGCAGACTAGCCTTACTAGCAGGAAACCTGTAACCCTGCCTGCTTGCCCTGCCTGCGCGAACTGCTGCGCAAACTGCCTCACTATAGTCCCATTACGAACCTGTTAGCCGCAAACTGCCTCACTATAGTCCCGTTACGACCCTGTTGGCCGCAAACTGCCTCACTATAGTCCTGTTACGACCCTGTTAGCCTGCTCCAGGTCACCGTGCCCCCTGGAAGTTCTTAGCCTTAAATACAGGAAGCAAAGCCCCACTGAGGCTCCTCCTTCCAGCCTCTCCCAAGGCAGGCTGGGAAATGAAGTCCCTGTCTGCGTGCTCGGGGTTGGTTTAAAAGCCATCCCGAGTCTCCTCTTTCTCCCCTCTCCCAAGGCAGGCTCAACCATATGGAATTCAGTTGCTTGTATCCAGATGGGTACTGACACACAGCAGTAAAAGGAGGGACTCATGTATGTGAGATGATTGCAGAAATTAAACAGACCAACTATCATTTAACCTAACCCTATGTTAATAGAATGATAGAATGGTTTGGGTTGGAAGGGATCTTAACGATCATCTGGTTTCAAGCCCCCTGCTACAGGCAGGGACACCTTCCACTAGATCAGGTTGCTCAAAGCCCCATCCAACCTGGCCTTGAACACTTTCAGGGATGGGGCAGCCACAGCTTCTAGGGGCAACATGTGCCAGGGCCTCACCACCCTCACAATAAAGAACTTCTTCCTAATTTTTAATCTAAATCTACCCTCTTTCAGTTTAAAGCCATTCTTCCTTGTTTCATCCCTACATGCTTTTGTGCCCTTGTAACGCTGAGCATGATGTCATATGGTAAGGAATATCCCTTAGTTCAGCTGGCGTCAGCTGTTCCAGCTGTGTCCCCTTCCAGCTTCTTGTGCATCCTCAGCCTACTCACTGGTGGGGTGAGGTAAGAAGCAGAAAAGGCCTTGACTCTGTGTAAGCATTGCTCAGCAGTAACTGAAACACCCCTGTATTATCAACACTGTTTCCAACAAAAATCCAAAACATATCCCCATACCAGCTACAATGAAGAAAACCAGAAAAACCATCACACCTGGAAAAATCTTTCCTATTATACTGTAGCACTGCATTTTTACTTATCACAGCTGTATGACAGAAGCATCCCACAGCTATTAGGTGATGGATTAGTACTCCCAGATCCTTCTCACCTCAGCAACTTCCAGTTGCTAAACTCCATGATGGCAACAGATTTTTTTTTTTAGCAGACTAAATGTAAATTAATTTTCACCTTGCCAACATTGGTCAACTCTCTGGTGACTACTGCAGTGCCTTTGTGGACAAAACTGACAGCCAGCCACAGGCATTTTCCAAAAATTATTAGACTTGGAAGGCTTAAGTCAGTTTAGGGTATACATGAGAAACAAATGGCTTCTTCTAGGAAATAGAGTAGGGGTTTGATTAGCACTGAAATATTGCCTCCAGGCAGTGAAGACCAAGTTGGCTCTAATTCATAATAATTATGCCAAAAGGCCAAGGAGTGCAACTTTTTTTCCTAGCTGAGAGGTAGACTTTCCACAACATTGAAAGTCAGCAATATATATTTTCCTGGAAAATGCATGATGTGCCTGTAAAAAGACATGTTCTACTATTATTATCCAAGGTAAATGGGAGTGTCCTGAGTTCAGCTGTAGCAGTTATTTTTCTCCTTAGTGGCTGGTGCAGTCTTGTGTTCTTGACTTTGGTCTAAGAACAATGCTTATAACACACCACTGTTTTAGTTATTGCTAAGTAGCGCCTACTCTGATCAAGGACTTTTCAGCAAGGAAGGGCACAGGAAGCCGGAAGGAAGCAGAGACAGGACACCTGATCCAAAATAACCAAAGGGCTATTCCATACCACAGCACATCATGCCCTGTATATAAACTAGGGGGAGTTACCTGGAAGGCCCAGATCACTGCTTAGGTCAGGCTGGGTATCGGTCAGTGTGTGATGAGCAATTGTATTGCGCATCACTTGTGTTTATTGTTTTCCTTTCCTTTTCCCCTTTTAGTTTTATATTCTCTTCCCTTGTTATTTCCCTTATCATTATTATTATTGGTGGTAGCAGCAGTGGTTTGTGTTACACCTTAGTTACTGGACTGTTCTTATCTCAACCCAGTAGGATTTGCATTCTTTTGGTTCTCCTCCCCATCCCTCCAGAAGTGGGTGTGGGGGGAGGGAAGAAGGGGGAAAGTGAGTGAGCAGCTGCAGGGTTCTGAGGTACCAGCTAGGCTTATACAACAACAGGGAGCTTCTACAAAGATGACACCATAGATTAGTATTGTTGGTTTGACTGTCAGTTAGAATGCCTGGAAACAGAATGGCTGAAAAAAGATGTTTGATTTTGAACATATCACTACTGTTCAGCAAAATTCTGTTGTCTTCCACCTTTAGCATACTGAAGTTAGCAAGAAGAAAGTACATAAAAGTGGTATTGCACTGCGACCATGTACAATGAAGTTTCAAAATATAATAAATTATGGACAAATTATAATAAAGGGATCCTAAAGATACCCTCCCTAAAGAAAGTAAGACTTTAGTAACACTTGATAATTGTTGCAGCTCTGTATGGAATGAAAACACCTAAACTATTAATGTCACAGAGAAATTAATTACCATTTTGATAAAACTTCTGCAGATACTTCCAAGTAAGTAATAGGGAAAATATTATGATAATGTAACATTAACAATAAGGAAAAGAAAGTAAAAAAAAGTCTACTGGTTTGGTGTTTGGTAATACATGCACAACAAAGATGACTGCAATACTTCATATTATAGATAAGCCTATGTTTCAAGCTACATTAAAACCTATGTGTCAAGCTACATGCTCCTATTTTCAGTTTAAATATCTTACAAATGTAGACAGATGGATCATCAACGGCTATAGGCAAAATATTAACATTTAACACAAATATGTCATCCTGAATGTCATTGACTATTAAAAAGTAGCATAATGATTTCCACTGCAAAAAATACTCTCTATGTTTGTAAACTGTCATTATTTCCCAAACAGACATAATAGAAAACAGAGCACTGGTCTTCAATAAATGGCTATTCCCAGTTAGAGCAACTGCTAATCACCAGACTTATAGACTATAATTTTTTCACTGCATATTATACAACACTGAAAGTTATAATGACATATATAGCATATAAAGGACTTACTATTGCTAATAATAATGTAAAAATAATATAATGTATAGTAGTATATAATACTAGTAAAACATCTTGTGTCAGAGCAATAACTGGTAAGCTAATCAATTGGTAAATGATATATATATCTGTTAGCAATGCAATATCTGTGTTGCTAATCTGATAAATGTGACCATTGTCCTGTTTATAAGCCTACAGTACTTCATAGATACATGAAAAGCAACTCTACAATACAATGGTCATTAAATGTAATATTGCCTATTGTAGGTGGTTTCAGTATTAAAATTTATTATTATAGAATCATAGAATAGTTAGGGTTAGAAAGGACCTTAAGATCATCTAGTTCCAACCCCCCTGACATGGGCAGGGACACCTCACACTAAACAACGTCACCCAAGGCTTCATCCAACCTGGCCTTAAACACTGCCAGGGATGGAGCACTCACAACCTCCCTAGCCAACCCATTCCAGTGCCTCACCACACTAACAGGAAAGAATTTCTTCCTTATTTCCAATCTAAACCTCCCCTGTTTAAGTTTGAACCTGTTACCCCTTGTCCTGTCACTACAGTCCCTAATGAAGAGTTCCTCCCCAGCATCCTTATAGGCTACCTTCAGATACTGGAAGGCTGCTATGAGGTCTCCACACAGCCTTCTCTTCCCCAGGCTGAACAGCCCCAACTCTCTGTCTGTCTTATTATAGGAGATGCTTCAGTCCCCCGATCATCTTCATGGCCCTCCTCTGGACATGTTCCAGCAGCTCCATGTCCTTTTTATGTTGAGGGCACCAGAACTGCACACAATACTCCAGGTGAGGTCTCATGAGAGCAGAGTAGAGGGGCAGCATCACATCCTTCGACCTGCTGGTCACACTCCTTTGGACGCAGCCCAGGATACGGTTGGTTTCTGGGCTGCAAGCGCACATTGTCGGCTCATGTTCATGTTCTCATCAAATACCACCCCCAAGTACTTCTCTGCAGGGCTGTTCTGAATCTCCTCCCTGCCCAGCCTGTAGCTGTGCCTGGGATTGCTCCGATCCAGCTGTTGTGGGCATCAGCCCACCTCACAAGCGTGTCAAGGTCCCTCTGGATGCCATTCCTTCTCTCCAGCGTATTCACCGAATTCACCACACAGCTTGGTGTCATCAGCAAACATGCTAAGGGCGCACTCAATCCCACCATCCATATCAGCAACAAAGATATTAAACAATACTGGTCCCAACACCGATCCCTGAGGAACACCAATCGTCACTGATGTCCACCTGGACACTGAGCCATTGACCACAACTCTTTGCATGTGGCTATCCAACCAGTTTTTTATCCACCGAGTAGTCCACCTATCAAATTGATGTCTCTCCAATTTAGAGACAAGGATGTCGTGTGGGACAGTGTTGAACACTTTGCACAAGTCCAAGTAGATGACATCAACTGCTTTACCCCTGTCCATCAGTTCCATAGGCCCATCATAGAAGGCCACCAAATTGGTCAGGCAGGATTTCCCCTTAGTGAAGCCATGCTGGCTGTCACCAAGCACCCTGTTGTTTTTCATGCTTCTTAGCATGCCTTCCAGGAGAATCTGCTCCAAGATTTTGCCAGGCACTGAGGTGAGACTGACTGGTCTGTAATTCCCCAGGTCATCCATATTTTCCTTCTTGAAAATGGGGGTTACATTTCCCCTTTTCCAGTCTTCGGGAACTTCACCTGATTGCCATGATCTCTCAAATATGATGGTCAGTGGCTTAGCAACTTCACTCACCAGCTCCTTCAGGACCTGAGGATGGATTTCATCAGGTCCCATGGACTTGTGCATATTCAGGTTCTTAAGATGGTCTCGAACCAGATCCTCTCCTACAGTGTTCCCAAGGTCTTCCTTCTCACAGTCTGACTTCCAAGGCTTGGGTGGTGCAGTCAGAGCCTTTCCCGTTGAAGACTGAGGCAAAGAAGCCGTTCAGAACCTCAACCTTCTCCAAATCCTGTTTAGCCAGTTCACCCGATAGCTTCCGGAGGGGGCCTAAGTTGTTCCTGGTCTTTTATTTGTAATGTACCTGTAGAATCCCTTCTTGTTATCCTTAACATCCCTTTCTAAGTTTAATTCTAACTTGGCCTTAGCTTTACTTACATGGTCCCTAGCTTCCCGGACAACATCCCTGTATTCATCCCAGACCGCCTGTCCTTGCTTACACCTTTTATAAGCCTCTTTCTTCATTCGAATTTTTCTCAGCAGGTCCTTATTCATCCAAGGATGTCTCCTGGCCCTCCTGTTGCACTTCCTTCTAGTTAGGATGCAACACTCCTGAGCTTGTAGCAGGTGATCCTTGAATATCATCCAGCAGTCTTGTGCCCCCCTGCCCTCTAGGGCTATATCCCATCGAACCTTACTAAGTAGGTTCCTGAGGAGGCCAAAGTCTGCTCTGTTGCAATAAGAGTATATTTTAGAGTCTAAAACAGAATGGAAAACAGCCTGAGTGAAACCCAAATACAGTTAGCTTAACTTTTTAAAATACCAGCAATCAAACAACCAAAATTTTCACCATGTTTCTTTGATTGCTGGTTTCAAGAGAATCATAGAGAACTTATTTTTTAATTAATTTTTCTATCTGAATCCTGTTCTGGACTTGGATTTTTTTTCCTTTTTTTTTTTATATGTTTTTATTTCTATTCCTTTTCTTTCACCTCAGCATGAGCATCCATGTTCATGAAACATTATGCTGCTTGAATGTTTTTAATGATATTCAAAATGCTATCAAAATTAGTAGAACAAGGTGTAAATTTTTTTCAGTAATTTTAGCCAGGGTAAGAGCCTTTTCCATTCACATAAGATTATTAAGTTATACTGGAGATCATTAACTATTTAAAGCACTTTCAAAATTATATGTCCAGATTTGTGTTTAATATTCTTGATTTTCAGAAAATAAAATGTAAGTTCCAGAATAGTGTGATGCAAATTAGTTGGCTAGACCTTCCCAAATGTTCATTTTTACTCTTATTTCCATGGAAGTAAAAAATCCCAGATGTTTATGAATCAAGCTAAACTAAATACTCCTCTAAGTATGTTTTATTTTAATTTTAGATAAAATACATCTCAAGTTTCCTCAAGGCATTTTCACAAACATAGTCCAACCCAAGCCAAATATCTCAGAGACCATTTTGTACTCTTGTCTTTGGTGTATTGAAGTCAGGTTTTATTCTGTAGAAATTCAAATAACATTATGGAAAAAATTTCAATCAAAAGAAATAATTCCTTGAAGCAACTCATCAATATAGCTCTCATTATTTTAAATACATGGGATCTTCCTTTGCAGGACTATGGGATTAAATACTGGCAAAGTAATTATGGTATTAGCGGTAGCTACTTTTTAATAGCACAACAAGGAGGAGGAAAATGCAAATACCAAAGAAACAGAATTTGAAGATTGAGAAGTTGTTGATTCTGTTTAGAGATTATCTTTCTGTTGCAGCTGTGAGGAACTTTCCTGGAAGTTTCATTTTGAAGAACATATCTAACTTTGAAGTTATTTACAAGAATAATAGCTTGTACTGTTTACTAGATCAGTAAAAGAATTATATGATTGGTAAAGTATTTCTTAGTGAAGAGCCTAGTGAATGAGTGATTTGCTCTGTTGTTATAAATTTGTTTTATATATATATATATAATCATAGAATAGTTAGGGTTGGAAAGGACCTTAAGATCATCTAGTTCCAACCCGCCTGCCATGGGCAGGGACACCTCACACAAAACCACATCACCCAAGGCTTCGTCCAACCTGGTCTTGAACACTGCCAGGGATGGAGCACTGATAGCTTCACTAGGCAACCCATTTCAGTGCTTCACCACTCTTACAGTAAAGAGCTTCTTCCTTATATCTAATCTAAACTTCCCCTCTTCAAGTTGTAACCTGTTACACCTTGTCCTATCACTGCAGTCCCTAATGAAGAGTCCCTCCCCAGCATCCTTATATGTCCCCATACAGTAGTTTCTAAAGAAGTGAAGAATCTATTAATATTCCTAAAAATGCATAAGCATGAGGGGAAAATATGTACATTAGTGGGTCCGTAGCCCTGCTCCCTTGCTAACTATACAATTCATCTTTTTTTTCAATCTCCTGACATTTCTGAGATTTTCTTTGGCCTTTTCCTTTAGCACTTAGGTATGCTTTATAATCAGTCACCCCAGAAGTTCAGAATATCTTGAGGCTTACAATGCAGGTGTATAACCTATGGAAACTAATTCAGATCATTGACAAAAACATATATGCATGAGCTGCCATTTCACATCTAGGTTTTGGTCTTAGATCTCTGCTCGCCACTGAGATTTCTAGCATAACTATTCTGTTGTATAGAATTCTAGAGTTTCAGAAGAATATTGCTTATTCTTCAACCATAGTTACAAACAAATACTTGTTCATTTAACAGTTTTTAAATTCCTGACTTTGCTTAAATAGCCATTTGCCAACAAGCCATTTTCTACTTGGCTTTATAATATACTCACTCTGTATTTATGCAGTATTCTATTTTCTTTTTTTCTCATGTTACTAGATGATCTTAAAGTCCTTTCCAAACCTAATTATTGAATGATTCTCTTCCTCTGCAGTGTTATGCTTTCCTGCATGTGAAAATGATTTGAGAACATAGAGCAGATGTTCCTGGAAACTTTGCTAAGGCACATGAAAAATAAAGGGATGATTGGTGACAGCAAAGATGGTTTCATTAAGGACAAGTCATGTCTGAAAAATTTGGTGGCTTCTTATGATGGGATTACAACACTTTGGATAAGGGAAGAGCAACTCATGTCATTTGCCTGGACTTCTGCAAAGCATTTGACACTATCCTGCACAACAACCCTTTCTATATTAATTCCATATTATTTGAACAGGCATGGATTTGACAGATGGATAGGGAATTAGCTGGATGGTCACACTGAGAGTTTTGTGGTCCCTAGCTTGATGTCCAAATGGACACCAATGATGAGTGGTGTGGGACTGAGTGAACCCTCAGCAAGTCTGCTGGTGACACCAAGCTGTATGGAAGTGATTCCATCTAAGGAGGACACTGACAGGCTTGAGGTAGGCCCATGCAAACCTTATGAAGTTCAACAAGGCCAAGCACAATGTCCTGCACGTGGGTTGGGCCAATCCTAAACAGAATTACAGGTTGTGAAAAGAATAGATTGAGAGCAGCCCTGAGGAGAAGAGGTGTTTGTTGATAAGAAGCTCAACACAAACCAACAATGTCCACTTGCATCCCAGCAGCCCAATCATATCCTTGGCTGTATCAAAAGAAGCAGGTCGACGAGCGATTCCTTTCCTCTACTCTCCTCTGTGACACCCCATCTGGATGGGAGGCTGCAATTCTGAGGCTCCCAACATAAGAAGAACATAAGCCTGTTGGAACAAGTCCTGAAGGCCACTAAGAAGATCAGAGAGTTGAAACACCTCTCCTATGAACACAGGCTGTTATAATTAAGTTTGTTCAGCCTGGAGAAGGCTCCAGGGAGACTTTACATCAGCCTTCCAGTACCTAAAGGGCCAACAAGAAAGCTGGAGAGGGACTTTATACAAGGGCATTTAGGGATAGATTAAATATTAGGAAGAAGTTCTTTACTGTGAGGGTGGTGAGACACTGGAATGGGTTGCATGAAGAATTCATGGCAGCCTGATCCCTGGAAGGGTTCAAGACCAGGTCTTTATCAAATCATCTATTGAATGACCTTATTTTCCCCAGTTTTTGCTTGCTATTTTCATTTAAAGAGCCTTGTCTTTTCTGTAGGAAATTCAAATCTGACATTACTTTATGTTTGTATTTCATTTCTGATAGCTGAAATTGTATTTGGGGTTCAATTCAGAAAATACCTGCTGGTGGTGTGATACCTGGAATCTCCTGTCTCTCAATATTACTTATTACTAACAGATCTATCAAGCAATTCCACACAATTATACAAGAGCTCTCTCAGTCTTGACTGATTGTTTGGGTGATATTAATATCTGAATCATGAAAAAATTTTAGATAAATCCCACTAAGGCTGACATTTTATTACCTAGTGCTACAAATTTGTTGGATATTGCTTGTTCTCTAGCAAAGCTAATTAGCTTTGATAAATAGCACAATACTAAAATACTTGAATATAAACACTTTAGGCATTACCAGACATTACTTTTAATTTATAGTTTGATCATCATTTACACTTGTTAATAACTTCTATTCAAAGCTTCTGTTTAATATTACCATTTCGAGTTCCACAATCAGTTGGAGCCTACAGGACTACAAGAAAAATGTTCCCAGCCTGCACTGTTCTGAGGCTATTCTCAATATCTAATGTTCTTTCAGATTTTTATTAGCTATACTTATCCTTTTACTTCAGTTACCAGTTCTGCCCTTTGATTACTTTTAAAATTGTACACTGGAGAAGCTGTGGGGTGGAATGGGGGGAGGGTGGGAGGAAGGAAATTATGTGTAAGACCTTTAAAAGATGCTGTCTCAAGCCATTTTTCTGATTTATTTTTTGTCTGTAATTATTTCCTATTTGAAGAAGTTGCCAGCTTCCCTTTTTTTCAAGTTCATATAAATTTGAAGTAAATGGATTAGCTTTATAACTTGTGTAGAGAACTTCATCCAGTTTAGTCCTTTGTCCAATTGAAAAAGCATATGTTTGATACTGATTTTAATCCTGTATGAATTATAACCTGTCTCTGGTTATGCAATAAAAAGCAAAGAANTAAATGGATTAGCTTTATAACTTGTGTTTGTAAACTATATTTTTATTTATATCTAGAGAACTTCATCCAGTTTAGTCCTTTGTCCAATTGAAAAAGCATATGTTTGATACTGATTTTAATCCTGTATGAATTATAACCTGTCTCTGGTTATGCAATAAAAAGCAAAGAAGACTACTAATACAGCATGTATCATTTTATACAGCATGTATAAAGTGGTGTACCCAAAGCAGACATTGGACAATTTTAGCAAATATTCAAGAGTGTAAGACCTACATACTTAATAAAATTACAGATGCAACAATAAGTCTTTTTCAACAATTTTTTTCCACAAATGATGAAACTGCTCTTGAGGAAAGCTATGTGGATGGCAGTTCACCAAGCTGGAAAATACTGGTCCTGCAAATGCTCTCGCAGATGCCATACTTCACCATCAGCCAAACCCACTTTTTTACTTTGATGTAAAACCAATGGCATTTAAGCAATTTCTGTAGAGATACTGAGGTGTGCAGTGGTGAAAACTGAAAGTAATATATGGTCCTTTATCTCTATGTCAGCCTTTAATAATGTGACAGAATAAATCCATTTTATTTAAAACTGAAGTAAGATGAAAGAAGTTTCTGTTTAACTCTCTTAAATCCTCTATTTTCCATTCTGACTCCTGCTATTCTTTAAGACAGCTCTTGGAAATCTTTCTATTGGGAATTTTAACCAGTCCCTTAGAAAAAAAACTGCTTCAGGAGTTTTAAATTTCTACAAATCCTTCAGCCATTATGCTAGTATTTACTCTTTTTCAGAAACACACAAAAGATTTTTAGTTATATAGTACTCAGCTAAATCAGATGTTATTATCCATACATCAATCTGTCCCTGTCTTTTTGACTGATTTCTCCATGCTGATTACTGTTTATGTTTCTCTCAGTGTAATAGCAGCTGTTAATTTTACTGACACATCCACTGTTCTTTCTTACTCATTATACCATTGATGAGAAATCATGTTTAAATTCAGTCCTTTTGTTGGCCTGGGAAGATTGTAGTATTTTATTAAAAGTACAAAGCAAAAAGTAATGTCTCACAAGAAAAAAAAAAAAAATAAAAATCTTGCAACAATCACTGTCAAGTAAAAGCAAGACAAACTAAATTTAAATCTTTTAATAAAATCTTCCTTCCTTTGGTAATAGTCATAGGAAGCAATTCCTTTTGATTTGAAATTTCCTTTCAGACATTTGAATAAATTCTGATTTAGACTTGCTTTCCCCTAGAACAGGCTAAAGAGTTTCTTAATATTTACAGATTCTACAGCATCTGAATGGAGACAAGAATGTAAACATGGAAATTCTTACTACATAGATATGTAGATTACCACCACAATATCTGTAGGAATCAGACTCACATTGCAGTGAAAACATCCAGACACTTGGGAAGTAGGGCCAAAATAATGCCTACTTCCTGATTTTGCAAAATCAAGTTTTATGTAAGGTTTAGTTCTATCTCAGTTGTCAGTTAGTTTGGCTTGCAGAAAACCTCATTTGAGGATAAATATTTCTAAAGATACACTTACCTTTCATATATGACAGTGCTTAAAAATGCTGAAAAGGTGGACTTCAGATGATATAGCGAATCACTCAGAAAAATGCCCTGTTAACAGAAGTGACACTCCTTTGTTATGAAATTTTCTTCAGCCAACAAAACCAATATATGAATTCTCTACAGAGCAAATGACAGCTGCTGTTCTAATAATTTGGGCATTTCTACAATGCATTGAGCTCCCCATCATTCTCCTGCTCTCACAACCCCTGGTGTTGAGTATTTACATTTTTTTTTTTTTCCTTCATACAGGTTTTCCCTTCAGATTATTCTCTGCATCGTCCTCGTCCTCCACTACCAGGAAAATGCTGCCTGGTTGGCTAGTACTCCAGGATAGGCTGCAATCACACAACATTTTATAATGGCATCTTTAAAGATAAGCAAAGCTATCAATAGGTATCATCAGAAATTATAAAACTTGACTTTCTTCAGTAAATTCATAAGCCTGTAAACATGAACACCATTTTAAATAATGGCTGCAATCCTTCTAGATAAACCTGCTCCACCATGGTCTCCATCACAGTCCGCAGAGGAATTGCTGCTCCTGGATTACATCCTCCCCTTCCTTCTTTTCTGCAGAGTGGTTTCTCACATTTTGGTCACCTCACTCTTCACTGCTGTTGCCACGTTTTGCCACATGCTTTCCCCACGGCACCATCACCTCTGCTGCAGGGTTGACTTAGCTGTGCCCTGCAGTGGGTGGGTTGAATATGGCTGGAACCATCTGTGAAAGGGCAGCCTCAGCTTCCTCTCACAGAAGCTGTCCCTTCAGCCACCCTTCTGACAACACCTTGAAACACAAACCTATGGCATTTGATAATTGTAGTCCACCTTCTTTTCAATAGCTTCTAGTTTAGAAATAATAGTTAAAACCTTCCAACCTCACTTTTTCACACTTTCCTTTTTTTGTGCTACTTGTTCTTGGTTTCTGGCAAAATATTTAGGAATTAACTGCCATTTAAAATTTTTCCCTGCAGGTCAGATCTCATGCATGATGAATTATGCTGTAGAAAGACCTTGCAGTGTAACTGCTCACTGTGTACAGTGATGATCAGTATTGATCAGAGTTATCAGAGTTACTCTGAGTTATCAGAGGGGTTAGTCTTTTTCAATTGTAATAGATTGCACTTCACTGCATTTACGGTAAGAACATCTGCGAAAATATTTATGTTGTATAAAATGAGGGAGAGATGAGAATCATACAGAGTTATCTCAAACCAAATTTTGGACTGAACTTCTGTATTTTCCTAGTGTGAGTAAGTCACCAATTTTGGTGATTTCATTCAACTTTCACTATACAATATACTCATAACAGTGAAACTGATTGGCTAGCTTCAAAGGTGGCTTTGAGTCAAGCAATGAAATTAGTTGCTGATTCAAGCAAATATACTGAATTTTAAAAAATAAAAAAAAGTTGTATCATGCAACTTTTGTTTCATGTATCATGTAACATTTGAAAATACATTAGTTACCTGATAAGAAGTGATTTCTTATCAGGATTTTTACTATGATGGATTTTAAAATTCTTCTTACTGACTAAAGTACTGATTTTCTAAAAGTCTGATAACTCCTGATAGTTTTAAACATCCCAAAGTGATGTTTAAAGAGAATAGTCTGTACATGCAGTAAAGAGACGGGTATTATCTGTTATTTCAAACCATGAATTATGAAGGGATTTTTGAAACATATAGAACTTGTATTTTCATATAATGGTTTTAAACTTTTATTTCTTTCTTTTTCTTTTTTCTTTTTTTTTTTTTTTATGAATAACTCTTTTTAAGTCATGCAGTTAGGAAAGTAAACCTTATTATAATTTTGGAAGAATTGCAACCTATTTACAGTAGCCAGCATTATTAGCATTGTGGAATTGTCCTGATATCATATCACCAAAATTATTTTTCTAGTCATAAAATAGTGTGATACATCAGTAAAATGCCACTATTATGATGATATGTTGATCTTTAATATAGCTTCCACTGGCATAAACAGATTCTGGGCATTCAAGTTTAAATAGAAATAATAGATAGAATAATATAAATAAGTTCTTAGATACATATATTTCATTTAAATTAGTTTCTATTGATTCTTTTAAGTAAAGCATTTGGAAGAGAACAGATTTGTATGCAAGCTGGTATTGCCTTCATAATAACAGAGAGCAATAATGATTCAGATTTTAACAACAGCTGCATGAAAATGTATGCTTGCATTAAAGCACGTGAAAGAAATTTTTTTTTAGTGGAGCAGCTACAGAAAAAAAAAAAAAGGAATTGAAGGAGAAGTACTAAACAGGTCAATGGCTTCTCATTAATGAAAGTTTTAGGAACTTATGTATCCTGAGATACAATAGCTGAACTTATGTGTATACATACCTATACATATAAATATACACAAGTTTTGATAAAATAAAATTCTGTGTATGTGTTTGCACTTATAAGTGTGTGTGTGTGAAAATGGCATTCATATTTTAACATTTATAAACTCTTCCATGTCATTTTTATGGCTGTCTGGTTTAGCTTTAAGGATGCAGTTTCTTAGATTGATTCTCAGGCCAGGAAAGGATATTTTGCAAGGATTCAGCAGAGTAGTCTACCCGGTTTTCAAAAGGAGATACATCTTCCTACCATGCAAAGAAGTTTTAACTTTTCAAACAGCACTAGAGACTAAGTGGAGAGTGATTGAGAATGTGACAGGAAAATGTCTCTTAGGTAACCTAGGGTTTGTTGGGGAACAGATGAAAACCAATTATGTCTTTCTAGAAGTTATAGCTTCTTTAAGAGTATATACAGACTGTGTTTTATAGCCTGTGTTTTGTTTTATCATCCAATACTATGTTTAATATCTTCCAAATATATTGGTAATGTTAGGAAGGACAGAAAGCTAATTAGAAAAAGTATTTTTCACGCTTATTAAATTTACAAAACCTGATTGATGCAGGACCTTGTAAAGTATGTAGCCTCTTTGGACTGAACTTGACTTGGGATGAAAACTTGACTTGGGATGGATAACTTTTTGGGGTCATTCTTTTCTTCCACAAGTTGGATTTTATTATTACAAATAGCATCTGAAGATTTAACCTGAATATGTGAATTGATGCAATATTTTCCATACTTTCTAATGTACAGACTTTTACCACAAAATCTATAGGCTTTTACCACAAAAAAGGGAAAAACAGATTCTCTGTTTAAAAGATTAGTTCATACTCAAAGGAGCGTATATGTGGCTATATTGTCATACAGATAGATTCTTTTAATGGCACTTTGCTAAATATTTCCCGTTCTCAGGCAATGGGTAACCATTGTTAAATACTAAAATGGGTGTTACCAGTATAACACCTTATATCTGTATAGCACCTTAGATGCTATTTGTAATAATAAAACCAAATTTGTGGAAGAAAAGAATGACCCCAAAAAGTTATCCAGTCAGACTTTCCATCCCAAGTCAAGTTCAGTCCAAAGAGGCAGCTGTATAACCTGGCCTTAAAGACCTTCATATTTCAGTCTTCCCAGGTAATTCAGTGCTTGTGAACATTCAGCATTACAGAGGTTAATAATTCTATCTGAATCTTTCATACAGTGATTTAAATCTTTAGCTCTATTCATTGTATGAAAACTATCATTATTCCATCTGTAGGCATAATGGTTTTAAGTTCAATTTACTAAAAAAAAATTTTTCATTTTTTTTCTTTGCTCAGGTTTTTATACCTAATCATTCTCACAGCTATCTCCAGCACTCTTTCCAACTTGTACAAATCTTTCTTCACAGCAACAACCCAAACTTGAACACAGTACTCCACCTAAAATCTTTATAATGTTGAAAAGATTTGGCTTTCCAAAACACAGCATCATATGACTGCTAACTCATTCTAGCCAAAGCCAGTATAATTCCTTGCCAAACTCTGTGTGAAATAGATAAGGCATGAGTACAAGTCTAAACTGTGCCTTTTCAGGGGAGTTTAGATGGAAGACTGACTGTTTTCAGTATCACAAGGAGTCTTAAGTAGAGCTAATAACTGTCAGAAAATGAGTTCAAGAAAACACTGCTGAAACAAATGTTGTGAAGGTCAATACTTCTTTAGTTTCAACTGCATGGTTGCATGCCTGTCAGTCAAAATAACCTTTCCGTTCATGAAAGCTGAACAGTGGCTTTCTTTTTCTTTTTTTTTTTTTGTTTTTGTTTTTGTTTTTTGTTTGGTTGGTTTTGGTTGTTTTTTGTTTGTTTGTTTTTACTGATGTTGCGTATAATCTTCAAAAGTACATAGCTCATTCAAGTGGGAATTGACTTCAGTACTTATGTATCTAATCTGCAGACTCCAATGTATTTACCTAATGGGCCTAAATACTTTCAGTGACATTACAGGTGGCCCATTAACTTTGTAAGGTAGTTATATAATTACATATATCCTGAGAATGACAAGAAAGTAGACTGTTAATTGTATCAGCACATTAGGTCTATTTTAAAATAGGTCACAGCAGATACTCTGAAGGAAAAGATATGTGATCTTTTCTATGCTCTTTTATACCACCATAATTAGCCAGGGACCAAGGAGAATGCTGACAAAATTTATGTTACCTAAGATAAGTCAATGAAAATGAGTAGCTTTTGCTCTGCTGTCAGCTCAATTCAAAAGTAAAAAAAATCAACTTTTTAAGTAAAGTTCCATATATGAGTGTAATTGTAGTGTCTAAATAATGTAATACCTGTAACTGCAAGTTCATAATTTAGATATAGAACTTATTTTAAAAAAAGAAGATTTACAATAACTTTAAAAAGACTTACTAAAAGTAATGCAAGGACAGTAGAATGAAGGAACACTGATCCCAGGCAGGCTGAGAAATTTTGAAGGCTAGTGTGTTGAAGACAAGTTAATTGCAGTTAAACACAACAGTAAGTTTTAATAGCTTAATGACTATAGTGTAAAAAGAGCATGTTACACCTCAAGTGGTGTTTATATTTTTTTATTGGATAAAAGACATACAAATGTTTTTTGATGGAATTCTGATCAAAATCACAACTCATACAAATGTTCCCAGGAATTTGGCAAAAATGATAAGCTTATACAAAAAATTGTTCTTTAGTCCCTCAAATAGCCTTGTAAATTCTATAAAATTTCGATTGTGGCTCTAAATGAAAGCAAAATAACAAATATTAAATAGGAATAGCCATAACACATTAGAAAAAATTGTTATTATCAGTTCTTTGAACTGAAGAGCAGGTACAGAAAGACACAACTTTGGGTGAAAATATTTTTAAAGAAATGTTTTCTTCAAAAATTAAACAAAGCATTTATTTTTACAGCATTTTAACAGAATAATTGTCACAACAAGTAATTTGGAGAAAAAGGAAAAAAGGGGAAAGGAGGAAGGAGGGTAGAGGAAGGGGTGTTTTCTACCAGTTGAAGAGCGAAATTTTTTGTAATAAATAAAACAAACAGGTTTCACATTTTAGTCAATTGTCTTAGGCATCAATGCAGCCAAACCTTTGAGTACACTGTCATGAAATTTTTCTCCACTATCAATTAGTATTTTTATCTTTGCAGTAAATATTCAGTTTCATATCTCAGAAATAACAAAGAAAAAAAAAAAAAAAGGAAACCTCACTTAAGACCTTGAAATGTGAGACAAGCCAAAGATATCTGCTCTGCTTTTGTTTTTTAAACTATATCCACCCTCAGGGCAGCAAGCTATAGTGTAAATACACAGAATATGATTGCACTGATATAACTCCAGTTCCCACTTAACTTTAAGGAGTTCTTTCATTCTTGTCTTTATTACTGCATTTCAGGCCAAGATGTTTCACTTGAGATTTCTTTCTTTTTCTATTCATTGCCTTAAATTATATTCTTCCTATGCAAATCCATACAGCAGCTTTTTTCAGTTTGGATTGCTTCTAGTTGTTGTGAAACCACATGTTGTGTAGGGCATAGCATGCTGAGGATTGCACAGCAACAGTTGAAATCGTACCTCTTCATAGTGGGGATAAATCTTAACTCAGTAGCTGTCACTCCTTGAGACGTGCAGTGACAGTTTGCAGTTTATTGGAACACTGACTCAGCAGAAGACTTGAATTCTTTTAAAATCCATGCTTTCTTCTAAAGAAGTTTGAATAATTTGAAGCCTTATTTTATACTTTGGAAAATATTTTCAAGATTATACAAAGCAAAATGCAGAAGGCCATAGTGGCAAAAAGTCTGCCAAGGATGAATATTGCAGAAATACAGAACTATAGCATTATCATTAGTTCCACACAGGGTAAACAGGAGGGCAGCACTGACCTAACATGCCATTCAGAAATGATGCATAACAAGAAGAATATACAGATAAAATCCCCAGAACAGGGCTTCTGTGACCAGTGGTAGTGAAGACAAGATACTAAAATTGTGGATAAAAATTTGTACTTCTACAAGTGTCTCAAATAACTGACAATCAAACCTGTCAGGTATATAGATCATTCCTTATCATCAACAGCTATAATGATTTTAACCTTTTCAAAAAGCTTCTTTAAAAGTTTCCACAGTACCCCCCTCCCCCAGTTCCCAGTCAATGTCTTTCACTCAAATTCAAATAAATATTACATATTCACCCATGTGCCCTAATAGAAATCATTTCTAAAAAACTAAACTAAATGAAAGCAGATGGCCCTAAAGAACACTGTGTGTGCTCAATTACTTTATTTTCTAGTTCTTGTTAAATTTGCCTGGTTTTCAATCTTTTTAACACTGTGTCATTGTGGCAAATACTTGATTGTTTTTCTAAAGTTCCAAGAAAGTTATTCATCTTTCTCAAATTTAGCTATGGGAAAAATATATCACCTTTTAGACAATCTGTTCCATTGTAAGAATGAAGCTTTAGATAGGTATGAGGGAATGTTGTCTAGAAGATGGTGTCTCTCCCTGTTGATCTGATATCTAACAGTATAGAAAAGACACCTGAACTTCAGAAGAGTAAAGTTAACATGAGCCATCAGCGTGTTCTTGCAGCCCAGAAAGCCAGCGTATCCTAGTCTGCATCAAAAGGAGTGTGACCAGAAGTTCTTTACTGTAAGGGTGGTGAGGCACTGGAATGGGTTGCCCAAGGAAGCTGTGAATGATCCATCCTTGACAGTGTTCAAGGTTGGGTTGGGCAAAGCCTTGGGTGACATGGTTTAGTGTGAGGTATCCCTGCCCCTAGATGATCTTAAGGTCCTTTCCAACCCTAACTGTTCTACGATTCTATGAATCTGTTTGTTCACAAGATAATTCAGGGAAGGAAGGACATCAGAAAATTTCTAGACCAACCTCCTGTGCAAAGGGCAGTATGCTCCACTTCACGGCTGTCCTTATGGTGAAGAAACCTTTCCTTATACAAAGCCTATACTACCCCTGTTTCAGTTTTGTTCATTATCTCTTGTTCCTACTACACACACCTGTGAAAACTTGGACCACTTCCTTGATAATGCCCCTGTAGGTATTGGGAGTCTTCTCTTAGCTTCCCCTGAAGCTGTCTTTTCTCTAGGCTGAACAAGCCCAGCACTCTCAGCTTCCCCTCACAGGGAAAGTGCTTCAGGCCTGATTGTCTTGGTGGTACCTGCTGAAGTTGTTCAAGTTTATTGACTTCTTTCTTGTATTGGAACAGGTGGGGGTTGAAGTGTGTGAAGTTGAGCAGAACATTCCAGCTGTGGGCAGAGCCAAGTAAAGGGAAATAATCATTTCTCTTCAGAGAAAAGAGACTTTTTAGCAGTAGTGATGGGGCAAAAGGCAAGGGCTTTAAGCTGATTTAGAAAAGATATTAAGAAGAATTTTTATATATATATTTTTTTTTTAATAAGAATGGTGAGGCACTGCACAGGTTGCCTGGAGAAGTTGTGAATACACCATCCCTGGAAGTGTTCAAGACCATGTTGGATAGGGCTTTGAGCAACATGGTCTAGTGGAAGGTGTCCCTGCCCATGTTTAGGGGGGTGTAACTCCATGATCTTCAAAGGTGCCTTCCAACCCAGATTATTCTATGATTGCAAAAATACCCATGTCCAATGTCATCTATCAAACACTGCCCAAGAAACTCTCCAAAATCTTGGTATCACTGCAAATGTTATTTTTAACTATGCATTATTTGAAGAATTTTCTCTTTTTCTTTGTTTAAATCTCTGGTTTTATTTGATGCCTGTTCTTTCACTCAGCAGAGACAGCTGGTATCTACTGACCTTAACATCCAGGATATTAAAAACTTCTATTGTATGCCTCCCTGCTCAGTACTTTGCCTCTTATCCAGACTAGAAGCCCTGATTAGATCTCAACATTTCTTATGAAAACTAAGCCATAACTTTGATCACCTGTGAGGACTCATTGTTTTCAGTGTCTGCTTTATTTCTTTTGAACTGGAATTCCAGAACTACACTGGGTGTTTGAGGTGCATTTACACTGTGAATTCATAGCTAATGATAATGATGTCTTATTCACAGGCAAATGTCAGCAGACTAATTTTAAGAACTGTAAGTTAGTAAGTGAGGAAAAAGTGCCTGAGAGTTCTTGGTTTTCTTTCATACATAAACACATTGTCTTAAAATTTACTTATTTTTTTTCTAATTAATAATATCCACTTATTGTAATTCTTCTGTGCTCCAAAGCTTTTGTATAATTACACAAGTCATCTATAGGGTTTATTTGTGTCATACTTCTTCTTATATTCCTATAAGCTATCCTTAGCATCACTCACATTTACAGGTACATTAAAATGCACTAACACTTTTCCAGAAAAGAAAATAAAAAAAAAAAAAAAAAAAAAAAAAAAAAAAAAAAACCCTAAAAGGGCCTTTCCCATTTTAAATCCTTGTTAGCTTAGTAAAGAGTGATATTTGGTGAGTGGTGCATTTTGTGTGTGCATGGGAGAACAAACCCCATAGGATTTTCCCAGGCTCAGTGTATCTACAAAANAAAGAAAAGAAAAAAGTGAATGTTTCAAAGACTGGAACTAAAAAACTTAGACTTCCTAAGCTGAATGCATTTCATCTATTAAAGAAAATTTAAAAAGTTCTAGAAAAAAAATACATTCTTCTAAGTTCGAGACTGTAAGTCTTGAACTAGAATTCCTTTTGGTAGTGATACAACCTCATAGCTTCACATGAAACTTCTTTTCATCTTTGTGATTATGGTTTTCAGATTATTATTTTTTTAATCTCTCACTTGCATAAGTTTTATCCTAGAATGTTGTTTTTATTACTTTGTAGGATGCACTGTCACTTTGTATGTATAGAACAGGGAGTTTGCACTTGGAATATCCTTAGGGACTACTCAATTGCAATTAATTTAAGTAGACACTGGATGTCAGTGTTGCCATTATATATATATATATATATATATACACACATATATGTAAAATCCAAGGTGTAACCAGAAGTAGAATATTAAAAGAAGCCTAATCGAATCATTCAGAACAACTTAGGAGCTAATCAGCATTTTATATCTTCATGGTAGGGAGAACATGTTGGCTTTAAAGAAGCAACTCTCCATAAAGGTTTTAATGTCTATTAAGAACAAACAAACAGATAAACAAACACTTAAACTAAATAGACATTTTAGGAATCTGTTACAGGGCTTTTACATAGTAATTAAAGTTCAACATTCTGTTTAATCAGAATGATGAACAGCGCACAGTATGAGTGATGGGTTTTATTTTATGGTCAAATTTGTACCTGGTTTTCAAAAAAATGCTTTGATTTAACTCACTCCTAAAATCAACAAGATTAATCTCATGACTTTAAAGGAACTGTTTACTTTTAAATGATGATTTTATTTTTCAACAAGTTTTAAAAGGGATTTGGACAAGTGTAATAATGGGAAAATATAAATATAATTGCATAAACAAAAGTCTACCCACTGAACAGAGCTGTTCATCCCCTACTGTCACTTTGAAGCAAATTTTATCAAAGACTAGATTCAAAGTACTCAACTTCACAGTCAGGTACACATACAATCTCCTTTGAGGTCTGTCAAAAATATTAATTCACCTATAGCTTCAAGCTATCTTGCAGAATAAAACCCAGTATTAAATAGAATCTCAAAGAAACAATACCCTATTTCACTAGGAACATCTTTCCAGATATCCTTTTTCAAAAACAAACATCATGTAAGAGTTAACATGGGAGAAAAAACAAATCCTGAGAATCCATCATAGCAAATTACAATTCCTTACAGAACAAGGAAATATAATTCTACTGGTTTTGTTATAAATGCATTCAGCTGATAGATTGATGAATCCATCACCAATGGCTAACAGTTAAGCTGAATATATGAAACAGTATGAAAAATTAATCCTTTTTTTGTTTGTTTTTTTGTTTTGTTGTGTTTTGTTTGTTTGGTTGGTTGGTTGGTTTTAGTTCTTATTTGGACATCCAAAAAGGCCCTGAGCATCCAATATGACTTTGGAATTGCGAAACAGCACTTCACTTAATTTATGTATTAATGAAAAAGTTTCAGAAGATGGTGACCCACGAACAACACAAAGCACACATGTCCACTGATACGGATGTGTCTGCTATCACTGATACAGGACAGAGCAAAGGAGACTCTTGGGTTTCTGGATAAAATTCCTGAAACATTGTAGGAAACATCAGGCATGTTAGAAGTGAAAAATGTCAGTTAAGAACATTTCAGAAAGAGTTTATTACAGTGTCTCTAGAAGAGAGAAAAAAAAAAAAAAAAAAAAAAAAAAAAAAAAAAAAAAAAAAAAAAAAAAAAAAAAAAAAAAAAAAAAAAAAAAAAAAAAAAAAAGAGAAACTGAGCTGGATGGAGAGCAGAAGCAATCACTTTAAAGCTTTTATCACCCCAGAAATGCTGATTGCCCGCATACTTGGTCTCAGCCAAAAGCTAGTTATGAGCTACACAGATTTATCCATTTAAATGTCTAGATCAAGTATTTTGGCAACATCAAGATTTATCTAAAATATATTTCAGATACTTCACACTGAACAGTGAAAGCAAAGTCACAAAGATAAGGTAGTTATTCCTTTCTGTGACACTAAGATATGAATCAACGTGCCTAACAGAAATGATGATTTCTGATCTGATATTTTATCTCCAAAGAGATAGGATTGTTGAATTGGGATATCTAGTGGCATCTCCTGAATAAATTGGAAGTGTTTAAGTTTAAAGAACTGAAGAAGTTAAGACAGAAGTAGAGATAAAGTCACTTTAGACTTCCTGGAAACCCCAAAATGAGATTAATTATTGAAGACATTATGCTTCAAAGACAAAAGAGTTCTTTCAGATAAATCCATCCTAAGATGAATGCAATCTAAGACATAAGATACATACACTTTGCATGTTAGGAACATTTCAACAAAAAAGATTATAAAATGAAAAGAAGAATGCCCTATTTCAAATCTAATGTTGATGAAAATGAGTTTAGTATTTAATTCCTTTCAGACTTTATTAACATTTTGAATTATATTGCATATTTTGGATATTCTATTTTTTTTTTTTTTTTAACGGAAACTAAACCATTGTAATCAGAAAGTGACTGACAGTACGTTCCTCATTCAACAGTATAAGCAGACTAGAAAATTGCATACTAAGACAACCTGGGTGTAATTCAAGTACCTAAACAGAGACAGCTAGTGTCACAGTTTTTTTACTGGCCTCCCATTGCACTCAGGAAAATCACAAGATCACAAGTATCCTATATGTCCTTGATTGTTTCTGCCAGATCCATGTTGATGTCTTGGATGCCATGGCTCTTTAAGATTGCACTAAATGCTGTCCAAATTGCTGAAACTGTAATTTTTCTGCTCACCTTCCCAAACAATTTCAGAAATTGGGCCAAGAAAAGTTCCCCGAAGGTTATAGGAATATAGGGCTTTGCTGGCTGCTGAGAGACTGCTGCTAGTTGCCTTGTTTTGACTGGTACTCTCAAGGATAGCTAGAAGCTTCTTCTGAAGAAGATGGTGGCTCCTTCTTGAAGGTCTGCTACATACGGTAAAGTGAGAGAAGCTTTCAACAAAAGTGACAGACAATACAAAAAAGTCTAATCAAGAAGGCACATAAGCAATCAGAAGCATGGCAGACATGACTTAGTATCCCAGGTAGTAAAAAAAAAAAAGAAAAAGAGAAGAAAAACTTTTCATATATAGCCAATTATGGCTGTGTGGATTCTGATGCAATCCCAAAACTTGCTGAAAGTTTCTAGATTACGAGCAAGATTAACAAGAAGCTTATAAAGATGCTTTAGTGTTTTTTCAGTTTCCTTTAGAAATGCTGTGCAGCTAGATCAAGCTCAGAACTTTAAGTCAATCAAAACTATAACTGGTTTTGTGTCTAAAAATTTGTTTGTTCTCTGTATCATTTTATCTTTTATCAGAATCCTAACCTCACACTCTCATTGATCTTACTGTTTATATTTCTCTGTATAAATAAGAATGCAGAATATCTGCAACCTTGTACTTTGTAATGCTGGGGTGAATCCACCAAATATTATATACCTATGCATCACTACTAATTGAGTTTGTAATAAAAATATCATAGCTATAATTGCTACTAAAATTCTTTGTTGTGCAGCTTATATGCCTCGTTAAAGTTCAACGATACTTTCACAAATTATTTGAGTGACGAAATAGAGAGTATGCCAGATGAAACTAGACTAGGAGGGGCTGCAAATGCACTGGGAAACATGATCAGAATACAAAGCAGTGTTACGAAATTGAAAACATAAACCAGAATTTATCTGATAAGGACAACTACGAGGTTCCTCTCTGTAAACAGGAGTAATATCTAAACCAATACAGGTCATCTGCACTATCAAATCAGAGTAAAAGGGGGTTATAGGGGATCACAAGCTAAATTTAGGATAGGCTAATACTATGTCTATGTACTGTATTTATATACAGTACCATTAACTGTAATCATACCACAATGAATAAACAAGTGCATAGTTTGCAAAGCATTATACTTTTTGTCTGGCATCATTAAGCCCTCTTAGGGAGATTTGTAATCAGTTGCAGCTATTGCATTTAATGGAAGCTGTAAACCAGGCAAAGGTTGATCAGATGTCTAAAGTCTTTCTAATATTCATAAAAAGTCTAAAAAGGTACTACTTTGGAGACAAATGAAGGCATAAAAATTGAAATGGTTAGCCTGAAGGAGAAGGGACTGAATGCAGATAATATTTCATGAACACTGTGTTAAAAAAAAAAAAAAAAAAAAAAAAAAAAAAAAAAAAAAAATGAAAAAAAAAG
>NDXB01008033.1:38034-95420 GCA_002631895.1 Agapornis roseicollis
AAAAAAAAAAAAAAAAGAAAAAAGGAAAAATTGAAGAAAAAAGGCATGAGATTAGGAAATATTTCAATGGTGAGGATTATAAGGCACGGAAATAGATTGCCTAGGAACATCTATCATTGAAGTCTTTAAGAAAAGGTTAAACAAAAATATTTGTCCGGAGGAATGCTAACACTGTCTTGGAACAGACTCAAAACCAGAATGATTTCCTAAGATCCATGTAATGATATTTCTTGGGTCTGACTCAAAATTGCTTCTGCCATACTGATTTATTAATGCAACAATTTACAGCCCAACTACATTACAACTGAAAGATACAGAGAGGGAAGATAATAAAAAAATAATGGCATATGTAGGGTTTTTTTAATAAATGCATATATTGAATACTTAAAAAGGTTTCCTTATTTTTCCAAGTAACATTTCACCTGCTGTAACAAAAAATATTTACTTTTTATTAATGAATTGCAAGGATAGAAAAGGGAACTGAAAACTAAGAAGTTCTGAATATATAACAGAAATGATTGCTAAAAATTTTGCATCAATAGGTAGTCCTTAGAGTTACTTCTTTCTCTTCTAATTCAAGATTACCACATGGTAGAAGAGATTAGTAATCAAAGATGTAGTAGAATAGGAATTTGAAAGTTACATGTGCAGAGACGTATTAATCACCAGCATAAATTAACAGCTCTTTTAGAGCTCATTTTGTTGAGCTATACTTGTATACAATACATATTCTTAGTTCTTGAGATCTTGCTCATCTTCCAAAATCACTTTGTTTACAAAATAGTCCTAGTTCTTGCTGCAACAGTATTGGGTAGGATAGCTGGCAAAGGGATATGACCTAACTGCTTATAGAAGAAAATTTCTGTAGTCACAAAAGATAATAATTAGAAAAATAGAATCATAGAATAGTTAGGGTTGGAAAGGACCTTAAGATTGTCTAGTTCCAACCCTCCTGCCATAGGTAGGGACATCTCACACAAAACCATGCCACCCAAGGTTCTGTCCAACCTGGCCTTAAACACTGCCAGGGGTGGAGCATTCACAACTACCCTGGACAGCCCATTCCAGTGCCTCACCACCCTCACAAGAAAGAATTTCTTCCTTATAGCCAATATAAACTTCCCCAGTTTAATTTTTAACCCATTACCCCTTGTCCTGTCACTACAGTCCCTAATGAAGAATGCATCCCCAGCATCCCTATAGATACTGGAAGGCTGCTATGAGGTCACCATGCAGCATTCTCTTCTCCAGACTGAACAGCCCCAGCTTTCTCAGCCTGTCTTCATACAGGAGGTGTTCCAGCCCCCTGATCATCCTCATGGCCCTCCTCTGGACTTGTTCCAACAGCTCCATGTCCTTTTTATGTTGAGAACACCAGAACTGCACACAGTACTGCAAATGGGGTCTCACGACAGCAGAGGAGAGGAGAATCACCTCCCTTGACCTGCTGATCCATACCCACAGACCTTCCACTTGCTCCTCATCTGCTCCTGGACAGAACTCAACGCATTCTAGTTGCTCTCTCACATAAAGAGTAACTCCACCACCTCACTTTGCTGACCTATCTTTCCTAAAAAGGACATAGCCCTCCATGACCACATTCCAGTCATGTGAGCTGTACCACCATGTCTATGTAATTGCCCAGTTCATAACCTTTAGATTGCACACAGACTTCTAACTCCTCCTGTTTATTCCCCATGCTGCGTTCATTGGTGTACAGGCATTTCAGGGAGTGAGCAGAGCATGCTAGTGGTACCCTTGGGAGGTGGGAGGCTTTCTGGTTTTCATTAATACTAGAACAATGCCCCATTAGTTCAAACCCAGCTACAACCCCCTCCCACTTTGAATCTAACCTAAATCTCTGTGAGTGAGCTCTGCTAACTCTTGCCCTAGATTGAGAGTCCTCCCTAGTCCATCATCCTTCAAGACCCAGCATGTTTCTCTTGGGCTTGTCCCTAACAGGCCCAATTATATCCCCTTTCCCATTCATATCTAGTTAAAGCCCTGTCAATGAGCCCTGCTAACTCCTGCCCCAAAAACCTTTTACCCCTCTGGGGAAAGCAAACCAGGTGTTTCATATAGCAGCCCATGATTGAAAAACCCAAACCCCTGCCTTTGGCACCAGTCACACAGCCATACATTAATCTGCAGACTCTTCCTATTTATCTCTTCACCCTTGCTTGTAACAGGTATGGAGGCAAACACCACTTGTGCTCCAGACCCTCTAACCAGCCGTCCCAGGGCCTTGAAGTCTCTCTTCATTGCCCTTGCACTCCTTGTAGTAATTTCATCACTGCCTACCTGAAAAACCAGCAGAGGATAGTAATCAGAGGGCTGCACCAGATCAGAGAGTTTCCTTTTAACATCTCTAATCTGAGCCCCAGGTAGGCAGCAGACTTCCCTGTGAGATGGATCTGGTCAACAAATGGGCCGTTCTGTTCCCCTCAGAAAGGAGTCATCCGCCACAATTACTCTTGTTTTCTTCTTGGTTGAGGAGAACCTCCTTCTCCACAGGGCTGCTCTCAATCTCTCCTGCACCCAACCTGTAACTGTGCCTCGGATTGCTCTGACCCAGGTGTAGGGCTTTGCACTTGTCATGGTTAAACTTCATGACGTTGGAATCAGCCCACCTCACAAGTGTGCCAAGGACCCTCTGGATGGCATTCCTTCCCTCCAGCGCATCCACCGAACCACACAGCTTGGTGTCATTGGCAAACTTGCTGAGGGCGCACTCAATCCCACTGTCCATGTCACTGAAGAAGACGTTGAACATGACCGGTCCCAACACTGATCCCTGAGGGACACCACTTGTAGCTGGCTTCCAGCTGGACACTGAGACATTGACCACAACTCTTTATGTGTGGCCATCCAGCCAGTTCTCTATCCACCAAGTGGTCCACCTATCAAATTGATGTCTCTCCAATTTAGAGACAAGGATGTCGTGTGGGACAGTGTCGAATGCTTTGCACAAGTCCAGGTAGATGACGTCAACTGCTCTACCCCTGTCCATCAGTTCCATAGTCCCATCATAGAAGGCCACCAGATTGGTCAGGCAGGATTTCCCCTTAGTGAAGCCATGCTGGCTGTCACCAAGCACCTCGTTGTTTTTCATGTGCCTTAACATGCCTTCCAGGAGAATCTGCTCCAGGATTTTGCCATACAGAAAAAAAAGTTCTATTCAAGAAGAAAAGTTTAAATATGTTTTCTGTTCACAAAGGGAAAAAGCAGATTTCTGCTGACCATTTGCATTGTAGCAAAGCTGAAGCAATGTCTAGTTCCTGATGCAAGGTGTCTGGTTTTGCTTCTTCCATAAGCTCCTTCCACATGGCTTGTGACAGTTCTCATGCTCATTTTCCTCAGCATGCTCATATATAATGGTAGAGATAACCCAGCAGAAATCAGAGTCCTTTAGAGACCCAATTGTTTAGTACCGCTTCACCTCCCTGCTGATTGAAATGCCGGGCACATACCATTGCTAATAGTAAGTAAGGATAAAAGTGTGCAAGGGGGTAATTTCTTGCACATCAGCTTAAAGAAAATCTCAGGGTAAATGAAGGATGAATTTTTAATGCAATGAACTGGTTAATATTAAATTTGTACCTTTGTTTTTGGTTTAATTTCTTAGATTTAACCCAAATTTTGGGAGATATCTAGATGCATTTGGGATGCTGAACACGTACATTTTGATTGTAAACTCAGTGTAATCAGTTAAGGGGAGACTGAATCTGCAGCCTGCTAGAGCCAAGGCTGCTGCAGCTGTGTGCCCCAGGTCCAACCAGCAGTGAAGCTAAGTGTGTATTATCATTAGGTCCATAGACAAATATATGCACGCCACATACACAGAACTGGCCACACATATCAATGGACACAGAATTAGCACTCACATCAGGGCATACAACACCAGTAGCCTTGACTTGTTCCCCTCTCTTGTGGATTAGGATGAAAGTCCATTAGTGGGAAATATATATATGTACAATGTAGATCCATGCAGAAGCTGGGCTCAGAAACTCAATCCACCCACAACAGCTGCCCCTGATACCCATGTCTCCAATTGTTGGCATGTGTGCATATTAGCCCCAGTGGCTGTAGCTTCACATCAACTACTATTAGAGATATCCTTAGTCCCGCATCATCTGCCATTCTGCACCAACACTCCGCAAGCATACACACTTCTGGATCCTCACTCTCCCCAGGTGCCTTATCCCTAGAGACACCAACACACACAGAAACATACATGCACATGCAAGCAGGTCATGGTCGTTCCACAGGCCCTCTGGTCTCTCCAGCAGGTATCTGGGACTCCCCAGGCCTCTGAAAGCTAGCTCCTCCTGTGGTGTCTGATAGACACACAGACCCCCTGCTGGTTCCTGGATCGTGTCACTGACTTACCAGGTCATCCAGCTGGATCTTGTGCTCCTTATGGATTTGTAGGCAAGGTGGAGTTTTATTTGGTTTTGGGTTTGGTTCGTTGGTTGGATTTTTTTTTTTCTTTTAATGCAATATAATTCATTACCAGGAAAGATTTCTATTGAACAAGTCTGGTAGAAAAAGAATGACTCAATTTTGTTAAAATCATATACTTTTTTTGTTTTATTTTCTGCTAGATGGGGCGTATTCATGTGAGAGCTGTCAAATGAAAAAAACCAGGAAGGGAACTCTGCTGCCATTATGGTATTAATTAAGGATACAAAAGGTACAAGTTTAAGCATATTATATTTAGAAAAATAATGTGAATCTGTCTCCTGAATATCTGATGCAAAAGTCCAAATCCAAGGTGTAAGGCTACATTCCATCAGAAATTTTATCTTGGTTTCAAGGAACACTTCAAATGAAATTTTCTTTGGAACAGTGATGGCTCTACAAAAAATTTTTTCTAGAAAAGTAAGTTCCATTACTCATTCCTAAACAAATACCTTTCTATAGGCCAAGTTGCTGATCTCTTCTGTCTGTGAATCATATTAATTTGTTTTGGATTTTTTGTAATCATGAATCATTCTCTTTAAATGACTTAATGGGTTAAGCTTTCTGGGATGCAGAAATTCTGTGTGATGTTGCTAAAATTTACAACATTTAGCTTATTTTGCTAAAAATTACACCAATCTCTGTGTTGCTTTTTTTCTATTTTACATTTTGAACTGAATACTGAGATTTATGAGAAGACCAATAATAACTCTACATGTTCTGCAATCCTGAGATGACTGAGTCACTCTCAATTTGCTCTGACAGCGAGATTTATACAATAAATAGCAAACCAGTTAAATTTGTGGGGTTTTTTTTTGCATTTTTTTCATGGTTTACTACATGCTTTATTTCTTTTTGAAGTTTGAACTGCCATTCCTATTTATACATTTTAAGCAAAGCAGCATTATCAAAAACTTTTCTTGGAACAATTCTTTAACTTTTCTTTACTATACATACTTTGAATATTTGCAAAGTCTGGGGTTTGGGTTTTTTTCCCCATTCTTTAAAATGGCTTTAAGTATTTCCATGAAGATTTCATGAAACCAACTGACACTGTATATTTTTAAATTACAATTTGCAATATAATACTCCTTTGCAATGGATAGTAGTGGATTAAAACCCCAACAATTACTGGTAAAATTATCATCTCTAAAGGAGACCAAACCCACCTTAAAATCACAATCCAAACCTCATATTTTTCCAATTTGATTGTATATCTCAATGCTTTGGGGCTTTTTATTTTCAGATCATCTTAAAGCTATAGTATTTGTTTATATTCTCACTACTGACATTAGGGTTTTCTGCCTTAAAATTATAGTGTTCTGGACATTCACAACTTTTCTAAAACTTCAAGCATCCAATGGTGACTGCTAGTCAGGCAAAGATTTCATTACATGCATGTGTAATTGTAAAGTTTTTAATTTTTATCACAGAATCTGAACTGATCTGCATAAATCTTAGTCCCTCTGGATTTTCGTATCATTCTGGCCTCTTGTAATGAAGAACATTATAAAAGCAGGAGTTGCTTGCTGTCATACCCCGCACCAGTATTTTCTGCTGTGGAACTGGGGGAAACATGAAAGCAGGCAGGGCATGCTGAAGGCTAAGCTGAAGATGTCTAGTCAAGTCCATGTCACAACCTGTGATAGCTGCAATGCTGCAACTGTTTCATGTTATGCTGGTAAGATGACAGAATGACTGGCACACAATTCTACACTTGGTTTGGCAATTCTATAGTTACAGCTTTTTGAATTAATTTTCCAAGTTTTGTGTGGTGTTTCACAACACAGACTCAAATTGATGAGGAGACTCAAATCCTAATCAAAACTCAAATCCAACTTCATTACAACCAAGCCCTTTTTACCCCCACCCCAACCCTGTTTGGTACTTTCCCGGCCTACACAAGCATACCATGTTCAGTCTCACTGGCCACTGTGAAACTCTCCAGGTAAACGGTCCAGTCACAATGCTGCAGACCTTCTCACAACTGAGATTCCTGCCACAACTATATCCTGGCCCATCCTCCTAAGGCTTGCTTGTTCCAACTCATCGCCCCAGGGCTTGTTGTGCACCAAGGCCTCAGAGCTCATTCCCAAACTCTTTTTCATGCAAATCTCATCACCTTCACTCTCCACAGTTTTGGGCTAGCAAATTTCAAGTTACATGTTAGGCATTAACGAATCCTCCCTTTTGAAAGATTCCAGTGAAAACAGTATTATGATGAGTTAGTTGGTAATGTCTCAAATTAAAATACTTGTTAAAGTATTGGTTCAATTAATTAATTTATTTTTTAGTTTTGATAAGCCAGGAAAGGCGAGGCAAGGCAAAGCAAGGCAAAGCAAGGCAAGGCAAAGCACGGCAAGGCAAGGCAAGGCAAACAAGGCGAGGCAAGGCAAAGCAAGGCAAAGCAAGGCGAGGCAAGGCAAAGCAAGGCAAAGCAAGGCAAGGCAAGGCAAAGGAAAGGCAAAGGCAAAGGCAATATCAAGGCAAAGGCAACGTTAAGGCAAAGGCAATGTCAAGGCAAAGGCAACGTTAAGGCAAAGGCAATGTCAAGGCAAAGGCAACGTCAAGGCAAAGGCAAAGCAAGGTCAGGCAAGGCAAGGCAAGAATTTGAATATGAAGAATTTAGGTATCATGCTGTTTTTTTTTTTTTTCCCTTGAGGACACTAGAAATGAAAGAGATAAATTTAGGGAAAAAAGTCAGCATCCTATCTGGTGCAACTTGAGAGGCAAGTCAAAAAAGCAGCTGTCCAATCCATTCCCAGCTGTATACCAGAGAACTAGGAAGACATATGAGAGATATTTGCCACTAAAATACAGTGCTGAAGACACAATTATCCTGCCTCTCTGTAGATTCATAGGTCTGACCCATCAATGATTCCTTCTTTTAATGGTCTTGCACATGCAGCAGCAATATAATGTGTTGCAAGGACTCTGTAACCACTTTAGCAAGCCTCATTTCTGAAAAATATTTTCTATGGTTAGTCACTAGTGGAAAAAAAAAATCAACACAGTCAACAAAATAAGCAAAATAATAATTCTCTTCTCAGAGTAGGTCTTACATTTTGCTCTAATTATGGGATAGAAAAAATCCAAAGCACTGTATTGCTATTTAGTAAGTGAGCATTATTCATCCCATACACTGAGCACAGGTTCCATAGAAAAACATTATATTGCTATGCAATGAAGATCTGTTTCTTAAATGTAAAGACATTGGAGTTCAAGTAAGGTTGCTAAAGCATCCATATTCCTGGCATTTCCTGAAGCCTGAGCTTTTGACTTCCAAAGCTTAATGTAATATTCACAGTACACATATACATTCTATCTATCACAAACACATACCTGCATGCATATATAACAAGGAAAAATATCACCATCAGAATGAGACTTGAAGAAAAAAAATATTTTAATAGAATTATGTGATCAGATAACTGTGCCTTGTACTTCATCTAGGAGTGTGTCTGTCTTGGTATTCCAGCTCAGGACAGTCTCCGCTAGGTTGGATTGAATGACGTGTACTGCAGAATTTTCCCACAGAGAGAATAAAAGTCGAAGAGAAAAATTTTCAGGTCACTAAATAGATGACATTTTCAATAAAGTATTTGTTCATAATGTTTCAATCTTGAAGGCTTTTACATCTCTAAGCAGTAGAGAATCTCTAGATAGGAAGAGAATATTTGGTATCCCTGAGTTATTACAAACCTTATTGGAAGCTAAAAAAAATACTTAGAACAAAAAAAAAAAAAAAAAAAAAAAAAAAAATAAGGGTGGGGTTTTGGGGTTGTGTTTTGGTTTTTTTNGTTCTGGGAAACTGCCACAATTCCATTATCAGTTATGCATGTTATGGGTGCACATGTAAACACACAGGCCTGAGAAGGTTCTGGTCAACAAAGCGGTAAAAAAAGTTGTTTTCTGGAATTACAGATATGCCACTCTGTAAATCTAGTTAGAGAAGTAGAATTTTGCCAAGTGACAAGTACCTTTTGAATGTATCTGGTCACTGCTTCTCTGAACATCATGGAACACCATTCAATAAAGTAATCTTTGTATAATTCTTTAGGTAATGTAGTATGTTGTCAGTTTTTCCAACCTAACAGAGTCTGGAAAAAACAATAATGGAAAACCAAAATTATCTATAACAGAAGACATGCTTTTGCTGCAGTAAAGTGCCTGAGTTAACAATTGAATTATAAGAGAGTGATCACATTATCACAGTGGTTAGTCACCATACAGTGAGTTTTAGTTGTATTAGGTAATGCATTGTAATACTTCATGATGCAAATCCAAGAGGAAAACAGTCCTTTGGAGAAAAATGTTCTCACCTAAATATAACCTTCAGAAAAATAAATAAATAATATCATGTGCTGTTATTTGGGGAATAATGGGTAAGCGTACACTGAGCAGCAGTTGGAATGGTTTAACCCCAGTCAACAACTAAGTACCACACAGATGCGTGCTCACTCCCCCAACCCTGCCTTCATGAGATGTGGAAGAGAATCAGAGAAAGATAAAAACCATGGGTAGAGGCAGGAAAATTTTAATAATTAAAATAAAGTACAACATAATAATGGTAACGAAAAGAGAGATTTTGAAAAGAGAGAGAGTAATAAAACCCAAGGGAGAGGAGTAATGCAAAATACAATTGCTCGCCACCTGCTGACTGATATCCAGCCAGGCACTAAACAGCAATTGTCCACTCTAACCAACTCCCCCCCAGTTTATACATCAGGCATGACATGCTAAAGTATGGAATATCCCTTTGGCTAGTTCAGGTGTCCTGTGTCTGTTCCTTCCTGGCTTCTTGTGCCCCTCCTCACTTTCAGAGCACAGGAAACTGAAAAATCTTTGATTCAGGGTAAGCATTACATAGCAACAACTGAAACATTGATGTGTTATCAACATTATTCTCATACTAAATCCAAAACACAGCACTGTACTCACTACTGAGAAGAAAATTAACTCTACCCCAGCTGAAACAGGACAAGCAGACAAAATATGGTTTGCACCTGATGAAATGAATTGCAAAATACAGCAAGCCTAAAATATTATAGTCATGTTATGAATATAACAGGAGCCAGATAATAAACTGAAAAATGCTGGAAAATGGAGAGAGGAGGACGTACTAACTTGCTGCTCAAGTGAATGCTCTTGGGAGGCTTTAGTCTGATCTTCAAGAAATATCCAAGAAGCTGTGACTTTGGGACTGCTGTCTGATTTCATGTTTTTCGTTTTTGGTCTGACTCCTGCAGTTATCCAGTTTCCCCTCTCCTGAATTGTGCCCCTGCAGCTGCCATTCAAAGTAAACAAAGTATTCCTAAGCTCACATAGCTACTGATCGTTTGTGCAGTTTCTGTACCGTGTGAAAGCAATGTGGCCTTGACTTGCCTCCACTAAACTAAGTGCTTCAGAACCACCTCTACTATCAGACAGTTAAAAGGAACCTCTTTACACTGTCTTTTTTGGCTTTCCTATCTTCTGTTGTTTATCGCATACATCTTTGGTGAGCTGGTTGCAGTTTGCATCTGTGTTTAATTTCTCTCTTTCACATTTACACTTACATATGTTAAGTTCATGCAATTTCCTTTTTGTGTTGATGGGCTTCCCCATTATTCTTTTTCTGAAATAATTAAACCCTGTGTTTTCAATGTTTGATTGTTTCCAAATAATGAATGCTGCTTCAGAAATTTTAAAGGTCTTCCGCAACTGCAATAGAAGAAACTTGAAAAGCTGTTCATTTAATTGTTCATTTAATTTTATTTAGTCATAAACACAAGTAAAATTAAATCTAATCTTCAACCATGGGAATGAATAAACCAATAAGACAGTATTCAACTTCATACTACTAATACGTTAACAGTAAAATAATTGCTTATAATAATATATTTTTAGGCATAGAAATTAATGATATTAAGCCAATAATCAAATGTATGTTACTACTAGATCTTTACAGAGTAATAAAAAGAGTAGAAGTAAACCTTTTGTCCTGCAAAAATATTATTGTAGATTTTGCCGCACACTCATAGCTTTATTATCCTTTTATCATAGTAAAAAACAAGAAATAAACGTAGAGTTTTTCAGATATTTAGTTGTCCTTTTTGATTGCTTTTTAGTAGTTGTAATGCTTTAATCTTCGATTGTAAAATAAATTTACTATTAAGAAAAAGTTATTTTAACTCAATGTTTTTATAAAACCTTTACATGTGTAGAATAACATATGGCTCTGTAAGTGCTTTGTCTAAAGCATTTTTCAACGACAGGGTCAGTGTTCTTGAAAGAAATACTTACTGCCATTTTCCCAGGTTGTTTTCACTGTTCAGTAGAAGCAGAGGTTATTCATATACCCCTTCTGTGTAATGCATGACATGGCCTAGTACAAGAATCCTAGAACTCCTGTACAAAATGCTCATCCAGAATAAATAACATTTATAACCTGAAAAATACACATCAATTATCAAAAGCAAATGTCCCACTTAGTGAAATCTGATTGCTTTAAGTGAAGATTGCATATAGTTAAGACACAGAACTTTTCTGAAGATTTCAAACAGAACTATTTTACTTTTCAGTATCAGTGAAAATACATAACGGGGAAAAAAAGCAGGTATAGAAATGGCCATCAGTTTCAGGCTTGAAATTTGGATCAATCATGCATGCCTGAATACATTTGTTCTTCCTCTTCTCCAGACTGCATAGGATACTAAGGTCTATCTATATTCCAAGCTGTGTTTTCAGGGGTGTACAGAGCACTGTATAAACCAGATCCTACCAGGCTAAACTAGAATCAATCCTGAAATTGCTGCTGCTCACCAGCATTGAAAGGTGTTGAGGACATGAGCATGTCCTCCAGCATACAACTATTTCTGCAGACTAAAACCACCATTATGTGTGCAAATTAAAAAAAAAAAAAAAAAAAAAAACCCATGACAACCTATTGAACTTAATACTCAAGAAAGCAATTTTATATGTACATACATTGATTGAACCAGGAATACTCAAAACAAATACATACTAAAGCAGCCTCTCAAGAGATCAGAATCATATAACAGATATTTACATTTAATCCTTTCCAGCAAGATGAAAAAATGACAGATCCTAAACTATTCAAAACTTCAAGGTGGAATTGCCTTCCCACGATACCAAAGTCTTGGGTTGGAAAAAAGTCTCTCTCAAATGTCAATCAAGTTACATTCATTAAATGCACAATGGACAGCCTCAAGTTGCTGATACAACTGTAAAGTTACAGAGCTTGAGAGAAATACGTGACTAAAGTAATTACTAAATTGCAGAAAATGCTCTGGAAAATCTGTACTGTACAATCAAAGAAAACCAAAAAATGAAATAGTAAAAATGGAAAATAATAAAAATATTACTGATGGAAGTAGGATTGTTGAGATGAAAGCTCATATTGGCTCAGAAAGGAGAAAATGAAAGGAGTAAAATTGTAAAGGAGAACTCTAAAGTGCACAAAGGCAACTCAACAGAGAGGAATAGAGGTTGAATCTTCTCTGATACCTGTCTTCACTTTACAGAGGTTACCTGGGTTTCTTACTGGAGTGTGGAAATTTTAGCTTGGCAGAATTTTAAATTTTAGATATCTTTTCCTTGTGCTTTGACAGCAGATTATTGCTTTGTGCTTTTAACTTGTAAATATCCAGCTTACAGAGTCTCTTCAGGTGCCCAACAATATGACTCAGAGAGAGATGTCTACAGCTAACTTATGAAGTACTACACCTGGGAAAATATTCAAGTTCATCACCTTACAACTTAGGACAGTTAGATAGTTCTATATATGCAAGTCAAAATTGTGTAATTGCATTTATATATTTATATGATCAATATTTTGGTAGTATACTGGTCATTCACCTGAGCAGTGATATTTCAGACACTACAAAAACATCTCCAATTTTGCTCATGCCTGAAACCCAAGCTGAGCTTTGACTAACACAGGTCAAAATATAGATATCTCTGCTACAGGTGAGATGTTTCTGCTGCATGTCCTGGAGAAAAGCCATTGAGCAAAGGGGGGTGAGCTGTGGTGGGGTGGAGGTTGTGGTATGTGTCAAAAAAGGATCTTCCTTGTTCTGGAGATGATTTTTCTTACAGTCACGTTATCACTCAGGCAGATGCCGGAGGCAGAGCAGGGATCCTTCTCCACCAAAGTGGGGGATGCTTTCCTGTGTTGTTTGCCCTGAAGCTGGAAAGATCAAACAACTGGAGACATTAGCACAAACACTGCGGTGTCTGCTAGAGCACAGAGTGAACTGGGTCTGGGGCTCACCAGACCTCCTGCAGATGAGCCTCACCTATGGAAGGGAGCCAGGAGAGCCTGATCCTATAAACAGGCAAAACTGTCCTGCAACCGCATGACATGTGCCTCTCCATCTTGGACTCCAGAGGGCTCAGTGACAGCAAGGACCGCAACTGAGGGGACCACAACTGAGAGGATATCCACTGATTGACCGGGCAGATGTCTCTGGATCCACAAGGTGGTGATCCTATTTCTCTGGTTTCTTTCCTTTCTACTTCTTATGTTTTGTAAGAATAAGAACCTACAAAGACTTTTGATCCTTCTGACACAGTTTTAGGGAGGTTTACAGTAAAATCAACTGTTGTTTTGCTTCTCAACCTCTGGAGTTCCTGTGGTTTCTCCCTCAAACAGCACAGAGTGTGGTAAAAGATAAGCTTCCTCAGACCCTCCTAGTGCATAAGTGTTTTCTTTCTAGTACTGCAAAAGTAGAAGCAGGAATGGGATGTGCATATTCATTATGAATTTGATAGCAGGGATATTCTGAGCTTTTGCAAGGTGTTTTCATTCTTGGTAGAAAGACATACGACCAGAAACATGTTGTTCGTTCAGCAGAGTAGGAAATATGCAGAAATGGTAAATCTTGAGTTTTAATGAAGCGGACAAACACCTTTAATTCTACAAAGAGATATCCTATTTTATTGTCAAACATGGTCCCTAAATCAACCACAACAATCAAGTATGACACAGTAATTAAATATATGACAAATGTATTATACAGTCTTTTAGGCTTATGTACCAGTCAGAACTTGCAAAACATCAGTGTACATGCATGTACATATGTATGCTATAAAAAAAATGTACTCCACATTTAATTCCATGTCATATATATAATGCTATTGCTTGTTTGTGTATCCAAGACAAGAAATATAACTGAAACTTGTTACTGAACTGTTACTGAACTACTTTTTCTCATGTTTTTTTTTCTTACTATGTAATGCCTCCTACTCCATGCATTCTCTTTGGTGAGGCTTGCAAAATATGACTATGAAAGCAAATTATGTGGATTTCTATCACAAACAAATTTCTAACACAAATCTGTTGTAAAATCCAATACAAATAATAATAGTTACACATAAGAAATTTGATGGGAATGACAACAGATTTTATTTGTTTTCTATCAGTGTCCTTAGCTAAAGAAACAATGAGACTGGACAGACCATTTCCAGTTTTTATGGAACCAAAGTAAAATCCTATGTTTGTGGGTGTGTATGTAGAGGCCTTGGGAAAAGTGGGTATCATAGGTATTCAGATTTATTTTCTTTGGCCTTTCAAAATGACATACAAGGAACTGATGCTATCTACATGTCTTCCCTTTGCCACATTTTTTAACCATCAGTGGGTGAAATGATAATGCATATTCATGTCAATCCATTCCTTGCATTTCAGCTTTTTATTAGAAACCTGGGTCATCGCAAATTTTCTAGATAGACTGTACAAGGAGCTAAGGTATGTCAGCAGTGAATAAGGTAATCTGATGCCTTCATCACTGCCTTGAACTAAAATGCTATGGTAAATACAATGCCTAACTTCAGCTCCTAGAATGAACATAAGATTAAGAATCAGAAACTCTGAATATTAATTATAAATACAATACGCTTTTGTTGTTTCTCCTAGGCTGTTTGGCTGCTTTTAAATTAATATATCTAAAGAAAAGACTGGCACAATTAATAACATTTTGGAACAATACTGAAATATTTTAGATACTGTTCTTTTAATTTTTGTCATCTATGCAGGCAGAAGGCTTTAATATCCATCTCAAAATAATGTTCTGAGGTAGTCTCATTTGCCTGATCACTGTGCAACTGATGATATTATGAACATCAATACTTTTTTATCTATTAAGACAAACTCTGGTTTTCATTATATTTGAGCACCATCTGAAGTTGTGAAATAAATTTGCTATGTATAGTTTAAATTGAATAGTGTTTCTTCACAGAAAACATTTTTAAACCTGAATTTGTAATGTACAACTATTTCTAGTTTGTTTTTTGCCTTTAGAGCTTTTCAGTAAGATACTATAAAATTGTAGGAGCTTTCTTTGTTCATTAACATAATATAAATGCATAACCCTGACAAGTGAAAACCTGTCAAAACTACAGAGTCAGAAAATAGAAGACTGAACACATATTGACTGTGGAATAGCAACAATGATGCTGTTAAAATTCTGCAAGCACTTGCAGAAATATAATAGCATAGTCTGACCCAACTTACCCCCACCCCAGTATTCTGTAGAAACCAGTATATAAATGCTGATAGGAAAGTTACTCTTCTCATTTCTTTTAAATATCAGTACACCTTGGATATATTTAGCTATATTATTACTTTTTCTTGTACATGCAATTTAAAAAGTGAAACAATATCTAATTCATCTGAGTTACTGGTATTTTTGAAAGAAATGCTGTAATTGTTGGTTAATTCACTTTTTTTTTTTTTTTTTTTAAAATGTGTTCTAAAAAAAATTTAATGTATTTGCACNACAATATCTAATTCATCTGAGTTACTGGTATTTTTGAAAGAAATGCTGTAATTGTTGGTTAATTCCCTTTTTTTTTTTTTTTTAGTAAATGTGCTCTAAAGACAAATTAATGCAATTGCACACTGCTTTTCAACTGGCATGCTCCACTTTGATTTCTAATACGCATGTCAATTAGCAATGGATAATGGAATAAGATACACAGGTGGGATTCAGAGCAGCCTCTACCAAAAGCCCTTCCTGTGCTTGGGCTAATCCAAAGACTGGTGAAGTAATTGAAGAACAGTTTGAGACATTATTGAACTTTGGGTCAGTCACTACAGCTGTGAAATGAACAACAACAGGTTTTACATAAAAGCTGGAACAAGAGCTTTAAAAATTATTTACATATTTTTATTCTAAATATAAACACAAATTATTGGGCTGTATTTTCAGAAATGAAGGACTGTGGAAATATTTTGGTAAACAATCTATCACATCTCTCATACATTTACAGCTAATATTGTTCATAGAACTTATTACTTGAAATATTTTGTACCATTCTTTGTATGAATTATGGACAAACACACACAAGTTATTTGGCCAGCAGCATAAAATAAGTGAATCGCAGACATATGTATTTGTCATAGATTACAAAAGAAAAATACAGTGAATTATTTAGAAAATATGACTGAGCATGATTCAAGACCAAACTGCTGCTTGTTCACACAAGAAAGTGTGAACATAGAAGCAAAGAAATGTGATTTATAAAATACCGGAAATTTTAATTCCACAATTACATTATTTTATTTACTTTTGGTATTTGAAGCCCTATTTCAAAGGCTGAAAATATCATATGTAATTTTCAATATACAAGGCTATCTGTGTTATCAGTACAGGCAAAATAGTCAGACTCCTTTGACAACCAATACAGAGGAAATGAGACAGTCTGATAACAATAATGCTTCATATTGGTTTTGTTGAATCGATCTTACAGATGCTTCAGTTCTCCCTAACTGATCAGCAGTTCAGAATTTTTCTTGGGAATGATAGTTCAGATGCTTATTAACCCATTACCTTCTCTGTGAACTGATGCACAAGTAAACCCAAGATACTTATCAGAGACAACATTACCTGCTATCCACTACATCATTGTGCAACACAAGCTGGTCAAGGAGCCTGTTTCATTAAAGAGAATCAGAACTCGAACCAGACCTCTTGATAAATCAATCTGACATCAGAAGAACATAAACTTATTTTTAAGAAATTGCATTAATTCTGGAAGTAGTATTCTTCTTCCTTCAATGAGGTTTATAATGTGCATTGTATTAAAAAAATTGACACAATTATTATTCCTAGCAGCAATTAGAAGGTAAAGAACTTTTCTGTGTTGAATGTGTGAGTACTGATATAGCTATTTCAGCTTGCTTTACAACTGTTGTGTAACTGAATAAAACATAGGTAGTTAAACAAATAATTACATTAAATTCTTATGAAAAGAATATAATTAAAAATAAATAAATAAATCAGGCAACACCCCCTCCCCCCCAAAAAAAAAATCCCTGCTTTGTTAGGAAGCCATAGAGATAGTGACATGATCTATATTATAGTAATATTTTCTTATTCAAAAAGGGGATTCTATTTTACATCTAAAGAGACTGAACAAATGTATTTGGAGCTTTCTTAATTGACATGCGATATTGGATTAAGTCATACAATTTCCCTTTTGTAAAGCTAAAATTATGGAACTAATTTTTGAATTATTTTTGAAGTACACTATCGAATCTTCAGAGCAATTTTTAGTTGCTACTAACTTTGCCAGAAAGATAAGAAAATTTCAGATTCTTCTAAATACTTTGTTATAAATACAAATTCTACTAAGGATATATGTAAAATGCTCCGTTCTGTACCTGAACCAAGCAGTTAAACTTTTTTTTTCCCCCCTAGAAAAAAAAAGGCCACTGAAAATGAAGCAGCTACACAATATGGATGTCTCAATAATTTTCCAGCAACATAGTGTAAGTCCAGATCTTTCCAATTGTCTCAGTATTCGACTGTGGATTTTGAGGTTGGTTACTACATGCACCATGTCCTTTCACTACAAAGGTAATCAGAATAATCAGTGCTGTATATCATTACATTGCCTGTTGGCAGCCTATTTTGCTACCAAAAATTAAGATTCATTCTGCCAGTAGATAAGCAACATTTTTGGACCAGTTCCAAAGTGCATTGCCATCTGAAATCTATGTGGGAAAGAGTCATGATTGTCAAGCATTACAATCTATTCTGGATTTAGCTGCCACATCAGATGCCAAATTCAGAAGAGCAGTAGTCCAATCTTTCTTCAGCTGGTGTATCTTGCATCCTAACTTCCACCATCCTCAGGAGATACCTGGCACCAATAGATCATCTATATTTTAAAGTTTGCTAGGCTGAAACATAACATGTTCCTGCAGTATTCTTGTTTTAGTTGTTTAACTGACAGCAGCGTGTGGAGACACATACTCAGAGTCTCTTATCTATGCCTTTATTATATGTTCTTATATAGTCTCTGAACTGCAGTAGTGTGCTTCCTCCTCTGGCAGCCTGACCTTTATTTCCTGTAACTCTGCTTAAGTAATGACCACTAGCTGTGCTGATATTGGATGTGTCCAGTCATGATGGCTCCATACTAAAAGTGGAACTGGGGGAGACAGTTTACAACAGAATAGCCAAGCACTTAATCTGAGGAATATGCACCTCCCTGTAAGCACCATGCTGGATAAGGTCCAACCCAAGCCAAGTTTGAAACACACATAACTTCTGTAGTCAGACTACAAACATGACTGTGAGACAGTTATCTTACTCCATAAATAGTGAACAGCCCAGGGCCCACTGAGTTCTCGTGCAGGCCAAAAGGCCTGCATGTCAGGATGTATATTTGTGTAGGGATGCCTCTTCAAAGTTAATCCTTCAGGTTAAGACATTCCTTGCCACAACAGTACTTTGGTAAGTGATTAAGAGCATGAGATCTTTGCTAAGTGATATAAAGAATTGATTACTTATATAGAATCATAGAATGTTCCATGTCTGGCGGTGTTCAAGGCCAGGTTGGACAGAGCCTTAGGTGACATGGTTTAGTGTGGGGTGTCCTTGCTTATGGCAGGTGGGTTGGAACAAGATGATCTTAAGGTCCTTTCCAACCCTAACTATTCTATGATTCTAATCATGGAGCAGTTAGGGTTGGAAAGGACCTTAAGATCATCTAGTTCCAACCCCCCTGCCATAAGCAGGGACACCTCACACTAAACCATGCCACCCAAGGTTTTGTCCAACCTGGCCTTAAGCACTTTAGACATAAAGCATTGACCTAGTCTAGGACTAAGTCTGGATCCAGCCACACCTAGACTCACTTCTGAGGAGTTTAGAAAGCAAAGGCATCCTTTCTGAGCCTCATGTCTCAATGAGAGGGTCTCTCTGACAGTTTTGTCTGACTTTCTTCTCTAACTGTAAATACTCAAGTGTACCTTGCCAGGGCATCTTGTTAAACCATGGTCAAAAGTGGTTTAATTACTGTTTTATATCAATAAACATATCACTATTTCTCTCTTAACAAATAATGCATGTCACTCATCTGCAACAGAGACTCATCACTTGGTGTCTCCAGCTCTACCTTCTCAACTATCACCAATGAATATTACAACCTTGAAAGCATTTTTGAATGTCTTTCTCTCTTTTTTCTGAAACTCTAGGGAAGGGTAGATTGAGAAAACTAGAGAAGGACTGGGAGCACCATGCAGCCCAAGGTAAGTGTGGCCCTAATACATAATGTTACTCAAAAAAAAAGATGATGACTTGAGCAAGAAGAGAAGCATACATGACTACTAGGGAAACATAGTGATATTTCAATAAACCATGCTATGATGGGATAAAGAACTGCTATTTTTATCTGGTTTCCTTGGTGTCTGAGGTTTTGTGAGTTATGTGTAAGCATGAACCTATGTATTTTTATTGTGTGCAGTTCCAGTGTCCTCAACATAAAAGGGGCATGGAACTATGGGAACAAGTCCAGAGGAGGGCCACGAGGATGATCGGGGGACTGGAGCACCCCCTGTATGAAGACAGGCTGAGAAAGTTGGGGCTGTTGAGCCTGGAGAAGAGAAGGCTGCGTGGAGACCTCATAGCAGCCTTCCAGTATCTGAAGGGGGCCTATAGAGATGCTGGGAAGGAACTCTTCATTAGGGACTGTTGTGACAGGACAAGGAGTAATGGGTTCAAATTTAAACAGGGGAGGTTTAGACTGGATATAAGGAAGAAATTCTTTCCTGTTAGGGTGGTGAGGCTGCCCAGGGAAGTTGCGAATGCTCCATCCCTGGCAGTGTTTAAGGACAGGTTGGACAAAGCTTTGGGTGGCATGGTTTAGTGTGGGGTGTCCCTGCTTATGGCAGGGGGGTTGGAACTAGATGATCTTAAGGTCCTTTCCAACCCTAACTATTCTATGATTTTATGATTCTATTTAAGTAAGAAAAATTGCACTGAAAGCACATCATGGCAGTAATTGTGAATCTCTGTTAACATTCTTCCCATGCTCTCAATGGGAAGAACATTTTCATTTAGACTCTCATTTACAAAATCACAAAGTCAGCTGGTTTTAAAAAGTTAATGTGAAAAGGCAACTTTTTAAAATTACTTTTTAATGTTCTGTATTGGCATGGACTAGTCATATGGGGCAGTTGGGTATTGTTTGTTACCTGCTTCTTTTCCATTACAACACAGCACAGCAAATTTGTGTATCTTGCAGTTAATAAACAAGATGTCCTTTTTTTTCCTTCATAATGACTAGGCATGTTTATTAAGTTTTCATTTTACTTCATAATAAGCTTCCTGAATACTTAACCAGGATAGAGTTACCTTAACAACCTTGTCATTTTGATTTTTCACACACTTCCATTGTGTGTGTCTTCTATCTCAGTGAAGTTTCAACTCATTAGCTGACTGCCATAAGCTATTAGTCTGTAACATTGCTCAGTCTTTAGAAAAATATAAAAAAGAAAAAAGGAAAGAAAGCATACAAAAGAGAAATTGCCTACAGCCACTCTCAGACTCTCCGTGTCTACAAGTCCTGTTGGTCCATTAACCTAATGTACATTGAAAAGGAACAACCCCCTCACAAAGAAAAACAACAAAAAAATATTCATGAAGAATCTGATTTCACAGTGCAAAGCAAAGATATCACCAAACAACTCAAAAGACACTTTTCATCTCATCACTTTTCACAAAGCCAAGCAGAAATATTTCTGTGCATGCAGAACATACTTCTTATGCATTTTGGTACCATGAAACTGTCCAATCTAGTCGTATCTGTAAGAGAGTGTATACTAAGTGGTTTGGCTTCAGTTAGCAATATTAAATCTACAAACTAGTAAGGAGTGTGCAAAGTATTAATTCCGTTATCACTGCTTGCTGCAAATTTTGATTTAGGGATAGTAGTGAGTTACCAAAAATGTTTATTGTCAATGACCTCATTCGACATCATTGCAGTTTACAGCTTTTTACCTTCACATTTTTTTATTTGGTAGACTTTTAACTCTTTTTAGCTGGATTGGCACATGTTGTCCTGATTTTATTCAAAAATATATTGGTACTATGTATTATTCTATAACTGCTATAAGTCATGTATACATAATAAAATGTATTTCATAATTACATTAGATTAATGTTACATTTTGTTCTCTAACCCATTTAAGACTTAATTTGCTTTATGTCAAAATCATCTAGAAAGCATGTAAAGTATGATTGTTCTATTGTATTATATTTTTTAAAACAGTTATTGTAATATAACTAATAGTAGCGACACCTCAAAGGTTAAATAAACTTGGTTTGCTACCTTGTCACAGATTCCCCTCAGTGTATATATACTACTTTCCTCTCAGGCTGCAGTCTGGAATGATGCCAATAAGCATCTGAGCCAGGAAATCTGTACCCAGAGGGAAGAATAATATTCTTCAGAATCTGCACCTAAAGACAGTGTAAGCATGGAATTGTAAGTGTGGATGTCATGTAAGTGATAGGTTTTGCTTCCTTTGCACAAAGTAGTCTTGACAGGAAGCATCCATGACAGAAGTTCCTTGCTGTTTGGGCTTGCAACCAAAACACAAGCTAAGCTGAAGGATGCTGATTCCTGGAATATGTCCACTTAAAGTTCCAGAACCAGGAATTACTCAATAGTTAATGTCATGTGCATAGATTTTCCTTCTCCAGGTGCACTTGGTGGAATAATGTCTTGAAAGCATCACCATCTCTAGGTAGCAAATCACTCTCCCCACAGAGAAGAAAAAAAGTGCAAGCTGAAATCTCACTCCAAGAGACTGTGGCTGTGTCAGGCTGTCCTGGGTTCAGTTATTTGTATCCTTCTTAGTATCTGATGCAGTGCTGTGATTTTGACTTTCAGCCTGGGAACGATGTGAACACCAATGTTTTTAGTAGTTGCTAAGTAATGTTTATCCGACCAAGGACTTTCTGAGTCACAAGTTCTGCTATGAAGGAGGGGAAGCCAGGAGGAAATAGAAACAGAACACCTGACCCAAACTAACCAAACTGGTATTCCACACCACAACAAGTCATGCCCGGTATATAAACTGAGAGCAGTTACTTGGAAGGGCTAGATCACTGCTCAGGTTGGGCTGCCTGTTGCTTGGTGGGTGGTGAGCAGCTGTATTCTCTTCTCTTGTTGTTTTCCCTTATCATTATTATTTGTCATCCAGAGGGACCTTGACACACTTGTGAGGTGGTCTGATGCCAACCTCATGAAGTTTAACCATGACAAGTACAAGGTCCTACATCTGGGTTGGAGCAATCCCAAGCACAACTACAGGCTGGGCAAAGAGATTCAGAGCAGCCCTGTGGAGAAGGACTTCGGGGTCGTGGTCAATGAGAAAATGAACATGAGTCGACTGCAGTGTGCACTTGCAGCCCAGAAAGCCAACCGTATCCTGGGCTGTATCAAAAGGAGCATGATCAGCAGGTCGGAGGAGGTGATCCTGCCCCTCTACTCTGCTCTTGTGAGACCTCACCTGGAGTATTGTGTGCAGTTCTGGTGTCCTCAACATAAGAAGGACATGGAGCTGTTGAAACAAGTCCAGAGGAGGGCCACGAGGGTGATCACTGGATGAGGACTGGAGCACCTCCCTTATGAAGATAGGCTGAGAAGGCTGGGGCTGTTCAGCCTGGAGAAGAGAAGGCTGTATTGAGTAGGGATGCATCTTCCAGCACTGGGGCTATAAGGATGCTGAGGAGGGACTATAGTCATAGGGCAAGGCATATCAGATTACAACTTAAACAGGGGAAGTTTAGATTGGATGTGAGGAAGTTTTTACTGTAAGGGTGGTGAGGCACTGGAATGGGTTGCCCAGTGAAGCTGTGAATGCTCCATCCCTGGTGGTGTTCAAGACCAGTTTGGACAGAGCCTTGGGTGACACGTTTTAGTGTGAGGTATCCCTGGTTATGGCAGGGGCGTTGGAACCAGATGACCTTAAGGTCTTTTCCGACCCTAGCTATTTGTCGTGGTTTAAACCCAGCCATGCAGCTCGTTCACTCACTCAACCCCCCTTTCTTGCCCTCCCCTGCTTCCAGAGGGACCGGGAGGAGAATCAAAAGAATGCAACTTCCACAGGTTGAGATAAGAACAGTTTAGTAAATAAGGTATAACAAAAATCACTGCTGCTACCACCAATAATAATAACGATAAAGGAAATAACAAGGGAAAAGAATACAGCATCTCACCAACCACCAACAGATAACTCACGACACCCCACCAACCACCAACCAAATCCCTCCAACCAACACCCCAGAGAGAGAGCTAGCCCTTCCAGGTCACTCCCAGTTACATCCTGGGCATGACGTGCTACGGTATGGAATACCTCCTTGGTCAGTTTGAGTCAGGTGTCCTGTCCCTGCTTCCTCCCGGCCTCCCCTCCTCCCTGGCAGAGCATGAGGCTCACAAAGTCCTTGGTCAGAACAAAACATTCGAGCAGTAACTAAAAACATCCCTGTTACCAGTTTTGTTCCCAGTTTAAGTCAAAACACCAGCTACTAAGGAGGAGAAAAACTGACTGCTATTGCTGAACCCAGGACACTATTCTATGTTTCTATGATTCTATGATTATTGGTAGTAGCAGTAGTGGTTTTGTTTTACCTTAGTTACTGGACTGTTCTTATCTCGACCAGTGGGAATTGCATTCTTTTGGTTCTCCTATCCATCTCTCTGGGAGCCAGGGGGAGGAAGAAGGGATGGAGTGAGCAAGCAGCTGCGTGGTTCTGAGTTACGGGCTGGGCCTAAACCACCAAACATTGTGCATTTTTTTTCTAACTGTTTTCTCTCTGATGTTGATATCATAATGACTGATCTTGTAACGCATGCCCAAGTTGACTTATATTCAGCTTTCAGCCTGGGAAACCATTTAATCATTGTAAATAGTTGATACTACTTAATTTGATCCCTTTGTGGTTCTTTTCCTTCTCCAAGATAAACATTGCCACTTTTTGCCTCTGTTAGAGAGATGTTTCAGCTGCAGCAGGCACACAGGTTAGGGGGGAAGGACACAAGAATAATCAGAGCATGTTAGAGCAAATGAACCTGCGTCCAAAAGTGACTTTTTCTGAGATAGCCAGATAAGAGTATGAGAATGAAGTATGTTTCCCAAAAACAGTCTCCAAGCCTAAACAATTTGCAAACCAAATCTATGGGATTTTCTAAACCATGTCCATTCCGTTTCCATTTACCATCACTTCAGTAATTTTTTTTTTTTTTTCCATGAAACTATACTGTTTCTTTTTTGAAAGCAGTCATGCCCCATTTGTTTTTCCCTGCCACTCAGAATCCAAGTATCTTCTCTCAGACAAGTCTGCTCCAGTTTGAAACGCCTTTTGCCTTTTAGTCATCCTTCATGTGGGTTCCTTACCTTTTCTGTTTCTTGTTGCCCTTCTCTGAATTTTATGCCCTAATATACTTAACTAAGAGAGGATATTCTATCCCTTTCTGCATTTTTTGTTCATGTCATCTGTTTTAAATGCAAGCCCTGTCAGTATCACCTGTTGCTGTATTGTTGTACAGATCTAAGATTTCCTCTTGTTTCCAGATGCCACTGCAGGAACAAGAGTCAGAGGGTACTTGAGGTGCTGTGTAGGAGAAAAAAAGATCTGTGCTTTAGAGATTAGAATAATTTTTAACTATGTAAAGCCACAATTACAGGTGGTACTAGCTATCAAATTCATCCAGTACTGAAGTACATGTGAGATATAAAAAATAATTAGCCTTTTCAAGGTTATCTGTCTCCCTTCACTGAAAGTATGAGAACTCCAGATGATAGTACAGATGACAAGAACAAGATGAAATAACTGCTAATAGAGTTGCCAAGTAAGGTTCCTATTTTCATTAAATTTGGATTCCTACCAACATTTATTTTGCCCTGAAGCCTGAGAATATACACTATGTTTTCAAGGTCTGTAGGGAATACTTCAAAGCTCTGTATTTAGAGATGCTGTTGATACAGTCCCTTTCCTTTTGAAAAGCTTATGTAAATACTTACCTTGAAGTCCAAACCTTCCAGTACCACAGTAATGCAGGTTAAAGAACATCAAGATGTATAAAAGACAGTAGCAATATATTATGGAAGGAAAAAAAAATATTCACAAATTTCCTTTCTCATTTTTATTTACTCAAATTTACAGCACAGATCACTGATACAACTCTCGATTGTTAAAAGGAACCACTGTAGGTGTTTAAGTGGACCTCAAATTGTGGAATAAAACATTCTTAGTGATGATTTCCACTCAGCTCAGTAAAAGCTGTTCCAGTGAAATCCCATGCTAAAGTTAGAGCAGTGTTTTTCAAACTTTAACTTTTTGAACACTAAATCATTTTGAAGTACAGGAGTCTGGAACATAATAAATTAAATCTGCTTTTCTTATTTACATTATACAGTCCACTTAGGAACAGTTGAGTGTCCAGAGACAGGCATAGACTAAAGTTTGAATATCACTGGATCAAAATGTAAACTGTTTGCATAGTTATTTCTTGAAAGATGAAACGTAGCAATCATAGCAAGATTCTGCAAAGTTAAAGTTGTTTTGGTGCATGATGCCTTATTTACAAGGACTTGCTGATACTGGGAGACCTTCTTTTCAGAAAAGATTATGCAAAAAATGAGTAAAATTTCCCATATGAGAATAACAAATTAAATATAACCCTATTCAGAGAACTATATTAATTACCAGATGCAAAAGAACAGAGGTTCAATTATAGTGTATACTACTAGTATAGCATATGTTATCAGGCCTGGTGTTTTCCAAAAGCTGACAGATGAGGGTTACTAGCTTGACAAATCTTTCTTTAAATGTACAAAAATTGAGGTGTGGAAATCTGTAACTTTAGGTTTAAATGGTAATACAACTTCATTACGTACATTCATGTGGAATTTTTATTCCTCTTTTAGCTTTTGTCAACAAAATAGTACAGACTCTTACCTTGAAAATTTTTTTCCAACAGAAACAGTCACCCATGAGAATAATCTCCACAGAGAAGTGGTGGATTCAGCAGTGTTGGATGCTTCTAAGATTTATTGGGACAAGGTGCTGGGCTATCTATCTTGTCTATGTTATGCTTTTGCCAAGAAAGGTTGGACTAGATGATGCTTGAGGTCCCTTCCAACCTGATATTCTACAATTTCAAGAATCTATGATGTGTTTGAAGATGATTAATTTAATTTAATTAAATTAAATGTGAATTTCATAAATTCAGGCTTAGAAGAAATGTATTTTAACATGAGAGCCTGTTGCAGAATTGAACAGTTTTCGCTAGTAAATAGGAGAAGGGAATAGTGAAAGTGCTGCACAAAGAATATTGCTTTGCTTGCCATTTTTTATTTGTAAGCTTCTAATAAAAATGTTTGAAAAAATACAAAGGTAAAAAATAGATATCCATTTTTTTTTTTTCCCACAGTTCAGACACACATCTGAAAAACCTGGGAACATTTCCAAAAGTTTCTTAAATTAAAGTAACTGAACCCGCCTGACTTCTAACTTAGAGATAGGATGCAAAATGAATGAGAGATAGATTGTAAAATTAATGAGGGTTTGACAAGTATAAGTAATCCTGCAAACCATATCAAGCAATGTTTCCTTTTTAAAAAATATTTTTCATTAAGTATGAATTCAGCTGTATATTTGAGCATGATAAGAACCCAACCTTGTTAAGAGCATATTGGAATGTTCAGTTGAAGACACTCATGGCAGTATTACATCACAAACACAGTTCAACTGTCCTTAGCACAGAAGGAGCACACTCCAGGAGGTTTCATTTTTTTCATAGCCTCATGACTACACATACCAAATCTTTGTTTTCTGCCTTTTGGGCTACTCTCACTCATGTTTCGTTGGCTTTCTATATCTTTTTTCCTTTTCTTTGTTACCTTTCAGTTTCTGTTATTAGCAGATACACAGTCCCACAAATAGGTAACTCCACTCTCTGCACCACTCCAGAGAAACCTTGCTTATTTTCCCCGCATATTTCTGTTCCATTCTTACCCAAAACATCAGAAAGTAGACAGTGCTATTTCACTGTTTTTAATCAAAGAGATTTTAATTGCTTTTTCATCTAAAAGGAGTGAAAGTTGGCTAACAAAATCCTCCAATCAGTGACCTTGGTGATTGCCTACAAATTGACATCATGCCTCTGGCAGCTGCACAGAACCTTCACATAATAAAAACAGGATTGTCCATGTACTTAGTACAGTATAAGCTGCTTCATAACTTTTGTTGATGTTCTGTTTGCACCACTCTCTTTCTTCCAACATTTGTATTTTCCATTTGGATTCTTTAATTGTTAGAGACCAATAATCTTGTAAGAGAGAATTTAAATAATTGCAGTCTGCTTTGCTCAATATTTGGCTACAGAAATGCACATGTACGAAAGTAGGACAGCACTGTCATTCCAGGAGGCAGGTTATAAAAAAATCATGGAGTCATCAGATCATAAGAAAACTTATTTGGAAGCAATCTCTGGATATGTCTAGTTCAACGCCCTACTTTGGTCAAAAAATACTTCGAGCCAGAATCTACTTTCACTTGTGATGACATTGAAGAATATTTGGGCTTCAGAATCTTTTTTTAAAGCTCAAAATAATCACAGAATGAGTAAAAAGACCTTAAAATCACATTTTTGAAACAAGGGGGGTACACATTAGGAGGAGTTATCCCCCGTGTCTCCCGGCCCCGCAATAAAGAATACCTGCTTGTCAGCTTGAAAACTTTGTTGGCAAGTTTGTTCCTGGAGTTTTCTCTGAATCAATTTCCACCTTACCCTGAAGCACCACTACTACTCAGTGGCAGTCTCCTAATTTCAGGCCTTTGAGAGCTGGGCTAATGTGTGACAGCTCCCACTCTCATTTTAATTGTTTCTAGTTATTTTATTAGAGGTGTTGAGGGCAGCAGACCTGGAAACATGCAGCTGTTTCTCTTCCTTCAATGTCTGCTAGCCAAATGTGTGACCTGCAACCCATAAGGATCTGTACACCACATTCTCACATATTCCTGAGCTCTATTAGCTCATATTCTCCTATTTACTTAGGACTTTATTTGTGACTTCCAACATAGATTTCTTATTAAACACAGCTTAAAATCAATTTTTTAAAGCCCCCCCATTACTCCTAAGGAAGTTTTGCCCTTAAAAAAGCAACATGGTTGAACTTGAAATCTCTGGCCATTAGTGAGCAATGGTATTTTGAAATAAAGAAAACAAATGTGGTTTGTAACATTTATGTTGTCTTTTTTGTATTCTAGAAATGCACAGATGTTGGATTTACTGGCATTTGAATGATTCATACTGAGATTAGCAGAATTTATAAAAAAGTCTTTTCAGACTTTCTTTGGTTTTACCCATCTGTTGTCATTGTAAGCTATCGGGCTGTAACATGCAGAACTAGGTTGCTTGCTTTCATAAATTTTCGAATATTTCCTGGTAACAGGATGACAGAATAGCTTTACATATAGAAATAAATTGAAATATCAATACTGCAGTACTTAGCCTGAGGTATTGACTCAGTAAAAAATGCAATAACAATATTCAGTGATAATGCTGTGTACAGCAACATAGCTTTAGTTCTTCTTTCCTTAAATATTTTATAGCACATTAATTTGATTTGTAGGTTGTCCACCTTCTACTCCCTTTCCCCTCTCCTACTTCCCTCTCCCAGGTGCCCCTGCACTATTTCTGTCATATACAATTAATTAGTGTAATATTTTGGTTATAATTCTGATTTTTCTTTTGCACAGGATTACCACAACTCTATAAATCTAGAATTATACCTTTTGTTATTAATATTGTTATTTGGCTAAAAAAAGAAAGTGAGGGATAAACTCAGCTGTGACTTTCTGGTCTGAAAAGGCCATAGCTTCCTCTTCTTCAGACTATGGAGTGAGAGCAATTCCTCATGCCACACCATGCTGGACCTACAACAGGTCCGGTTAAGAGTTAAGACTCCTACAGCATTATTTCATCTGTCTTTCTAACAGGAATTGTGTTGGTCCATCTGGGGTTTATATTTGTTGTTGAAGTTAGCTAGTGGAATGTCCCAGTACTGTAGAAAGTTGGATTTTTTACTCTTGTTGATATTGCAGTGCTTACCAGAAGAATAAACTTTTAATGGTAACATAGTGAGAGAATTTACATGTGTTCCCTGTTTCTAAGTAGCTCACTGTATTTAATGGATAATGAGAAAAGTTAAAATAGTATTACAGTCTGACAAAGATAAATGCAGAATGAGACAAAGAAATCCCAATTTTAACATGTTTCACAAGTGTTCTACAGTATTTGTGGATAAGATTTTCAGAGTAGCTTAAAATGTTTGGATAAACACCAAAATTAACAAGCATGTAATATTAAAATCACACAGGCATTTTGAAAACTCCAGAGCAACTCCTGTTAGAAATCATAAATATATGGGCATTAGACACAAACCATATTATTTGTCTTTCTCACTACTGCAAGACAGCAGGATGAGAGACTGCATTCTGTGCTACAAATTTTTAAGCATTGTATGTTTAGTGTATATCTGTAACAGTTCTTTACAGTTATGACCATTGTGGTGCAGGCAGTGCTTTTTGCTAACTCATACTATACAAATATTATTTGTACTAAAATCAGGTCAGACTAGCCATTAGTATTATTGACATCAGTAAGGCTGACAACTGCAGTACACATCATGAAAACACTGAGAATAGATAGTAACAGACTGTATTACTTCACAGATGGTGTACAGACATAAATAATAACTTGGGTTTACCCAGCATAATCAATCAAAATTTGGCAAAATTTGATTCTGTAATGCGAAGCAACTACACTGTTTTCGATCCACGAATAATCGCCATAGAATATACTATTGCCTATTTACAAAAAATAGGGGTATATTATTAAAGGGATGTGACATGCAAGCTTCTCCATTTTTTCACTGAGATTTCTCACAGTGCGATAAAGTTCGTTGTTCATTGTTTTATTTAGGGGTCAGATGGTTGAGTAGTTCAGGTTCTTAAAGTGTATTGAAAGAACATTGAATATGTCTGTTCTGGTAAACAGAACTCTAAAGGGACCATAGTTTTTCCTTGAGTGCAAGTAGAAAAACAGGGTTTGTACCATGTAGATATGATCTGTTTGCATTTTCTCCTCCTTTCCTCTTCCAGAAACCAAGACCTTTGCTCTCCTGCATGCCTGGCAGGAGCAGTTCCCAGCTTCTGCTCATTCCAACTTCAGTCTGCTCTGGACAAAGTCAAAACTACTGCAGAGACTGTTACTGATTTGGTAGTATAAATGCTTACACGACAGTATTAAAATGTTTGCCTTGGCACTGTTTAGTTTACTAATACAGCAAAGCCTCAGGAATTAATTCTGGAGTGTGTTTTCAATTCTGAAGTGTTTTACACTTGTCACATTTAATTAGAGTCCATGAACACAAGCTTTGGTTATGCTTTCCCCTCTTTCGTTTTTTTTTTCCCCTGTTGTTTAGCACCACTTTTCTATATCCAGTTTTCATTGTACCTACTCTTCTCTGGGTTCATTTGCATTTTTTCTTTTTGTTTTCTTCAGCCTTTTCTCAGTTTCACATTTCATCTGAACCTTTAAACCCACAATGTTCCAGTAAGGAGAAAATAGCCACCTGAGTTGTGCATTGCAGGGCTCTCCCTGCTTGCTCATGTTTCTCAAAATGTGAGCTAGGAATCAGATGGAGCTGTCTTGAAATAAAGGAATAGATTTATATATAATGCTTTTTTTGCTCTCATGTTTGTGCTTCTACATTGTATAGAAGCTTATTTCGTCTTATTTTTTAATGTGAATATTGTCTGATGATCAGAGGAGTGTTTTTCAATCACTATTCTCATCTTGTACAAGCAGTTAAGCAAGAAAAGGTGCCTTTTCTAGTCAGATACAACAGCAGAGAACATTTTAATCTGACTACCAAAGACAAAGAGAAAAAACTAGCTACATGTAAATTTCAGAGTGAACATGGTTTGTATTTTAACACTAACAATTAAAGTTTAAAGAAAGAAAAAGCTATAGTGTGCTGTTTATGGATAGGAATTCGACATCTTTTTCTTCTTATACTCAGAGAATATCTGGTATGGATCATGGTGAAAGAGATGAGTGTGAAATTCAAAATATTTCACACCTGTTTAAGTAATTAGCTATAAACTGTCATGATTGTTAGCCCAAAATAAAAGAGCTGATCTTAGGGAAACATTGGAGATTTCCAAAGCATGAAGAATTCCTACCCTCTGAAAAGTATAAGTTTGGTTTATCCTCATGTCTGTTATAGCCTTACCAATTTCACTCACCCCCATGTCCCTTAGTACACTTTTAATTTATTACTGAATTTCTAGGATGAAGGGGGTAAAAGTTTTTTAATAAAGTTTTGTGCATTCTGTGGTCTGTATCTCTTAGTGTTCTTGAATATCTAGTTCAGAATGCACAGAATATGCTTAGATATAGCTTTAGATACTGCATGCACTAGAGCTGGTCTGTCTAACACATATATTCTGTATTTTGTGAACTTTTGGTATGCATCTTATAAAGGGGAGAATGAACTTTTAGACACGGAACAAATCTAAATTAAAATATAGAACATATTGTTATAGTTAACAAGAATGCAATATCAACCTCCTTCTCTCCTTTTCTCCTTTCCACCCTCTCTCCCTCTCTTCTTGTTTGCTTGCTTCCTTCCTCCTTTCCTCAATTCCTCAAGGAACATAATAATAATAATAATAACTGTTATTATTATTCTGATTATAGCCATAATTAGATTATTATACTATATATTATATGATAACTATATATAATATATATATATGATGTATTATAATAATTATAATAAAAATAATATCTGGTTCTCCTAAATCATTGGGCTTCAACTTTCTCTAATTTGAAAACAGCTAAAACATTTCCTGTAAACCCTCAGATCTCTTTATAGTGTATTTGTAGAAGGTTTTCTTGTGTTCATTACTGTTTTAATATGTGTCTGTACTGGTGGGCTAGAATCATTTTTCTTCACAGTAGATTTTTGGTGGTATATTTTAGATTTGTGACTAAAAAAGTGTTGATAATACAGGGATATCTTTTTAATTGTTGAACAGTACTTGCACAGCGTCAAGGCCTTTTCTGTTTTCCATACTGCCCTGCCAGTAAGTTGGCTAGGGGTGCACAAGGCGTTGGGAGGTGACACAGCCATGACAGCTGACCCCAACTGACCAATGGGATATCCCATAGCCCCTTGCTTAGGAATAAAAGCAGGGGAATAAGGAGGAAGAGGAGACATTTGGAGTTACACCATTGTTCTTCCCAGACAACCGTTATGTGTGATGGAGTTCTGCTTTCCTGGAGATGGTTGAACACCTGCCTGCCCATAGGAAGTAGTGAATTAATTCCTTTGTTTGCTTTGCACATGTGCACAGCTTCTGCTTTGCCTGTTAAACTGTTTTTATCTCAACCCACATGTTTTCTCACTTTTACTTTTCTGATTCTCTTTCCCATCCAACTGTGGGGGACTAAGTGAGTGGCTGTGTGAGGCTGAGCTGCTTACTGGAGTTACACCACAACAGTACCTCAAAAATAGTCCATGAAGCCCCAGACATTCATTTCATAGACCAGAGACCAAAACCCATTCTTTTAGAATCAATGATTTATAAAATGTGCCTCTTTCTGTATTCAAGGTATGTTGCCAAGTGTCTGAGAAAACTTCGTGTGCTTTGGTAGTTCCAGTGACCCCATTCAATAGGGATCCATTAGAATAAATAAAGCACAGTGAGTCACTAACAGAAGTGTTACAAAACACTCCTAATCTATTAAAAACTACATGGATTTGAACATTTTGAGGACTAACATCGTATCAGTTTCAGAGAGATGGCTATTTGTTCCATTCCTGCAGGTAAGAAGAGACTGGAACATTAAATAGCTCCTCTGAATAGGGCCACTAACAAAAATTGCAAAAATAAACACCAAAAAAAGAATGCGAGAGACATTTCTTCACAGAAACACGAAGTAGTGCACAGGTGTAGTTTAAAACAAAATGTATTTAACAATCTGAATTTCACACAAAGAATTACGTCACAACTTCTCTGTTAAATGTCAGGCCTCCAGTTGTAGTTTATTCACAGAAGCTAATAAGTATTAATTGATGTTGCTATATAAATATATCCCACAATGGCATCCTTTTTTCTCTTTGAACCACTTTTCCTCCTCTGCTCTGGTTAAAGTATCAGATTTTAAAATATCCTCCCAAATGCTTTTAGGAGTTCTTAGAAATGATTTTCTATATTACTGACATTTGTCAGGTCTACCAAATATTTTCCCATCAATATCAATCTAAATATTTTATCAACATCCATTTATCAATATCAATATCAACTTCTATCTGAATATATATTATTCACGTGTCAGGTTTTACACATAGATATATGAATTCCTTTTCTTATTGTCGTGGTTTAAGCCTGACCAGTAACTCAGAATCACGCAGCCGCTTGCTCACTGCCCACCTTCTTCCTCTCTCCAGCTCCCAGAGGGATGGGGAGGAGAATCAAAAGAATGTAACTCCCACGGGTTGAGAGAACAGCCCAGTAACTAAGGTGTAGCACAAATCACTACTGCTGCCACCAATAATAATAATGATAAGGGAAATAACAAGGGAAGAGAACACAAACGCTCACCACCCGCTGACAGATACCCAGACAGACCCAAGAAGGGATCTAGCCCTTCTGGGTAACTGCCCCCAGTTTATATAGCAGGCATGACCTGCTGTGGAATACTTCTTCAGCTATTTTAGGTCAGATGTCCTGTCCCTTCTTCCTCCTGGCTTCCCCTCCTCCCTGGCAGAGCATGAGACTAAGAAAGTCCTTGGTCAGACTAAACATTGCTTAGCAACAACTAAAAACACTGGTGTTATCAGGGCTGTTCCCAGGCTGAAAGTCAAAACCACAGCACAGATCTACTAAGAAGGAGAAAAAGACCTCTACTTCTAAACCCAGAACAGCATCCAGCCCTAATTCCATACCATTCACGTCATGCTTAGATCCCGCATTTTTCAATATACAGTTGCTTTTGTCTCATATATATATATATAAACATTCACACACACAAACAGAGAGAGATCATTCCTTAGTGCATAGTCCAATCCCTATAAAGTTGCTGAGTTCTTCCAGTCCATGACGTTGAGCTTCATCTCTTGCAACAGCCTTTCAGAGCAGGAGAGATTGTATGCAGTGCTGGTTTGTTGCCTGCTGATGACACTGCGGATCTTGTCTGATCACTGCTGAGCTTGTCTAGTTCCATCAAAGTTCACTCTTTGTTAGGATGATGACTGGAGGGAAGTCAGGGCCAGTCACTGGTGACTCAAAGACATCTAGTTGGTGGGCTATCAAAGTGCCACATACCAGGCAACAACATACAATTTAGTTTGTTGGCTGTTTTCCCCTAAAATCAAATCCCCCTGAGGTACACATTGGACTTCCCCATCTTCCCACATTACTCACTAAGTATAGCTGGGTCCCTGAGCAAAAACAATCGAACAAATGGGTTTGCCTTTACCTGAAGCAGGAATGACTCAGACTGTCTTCCCCAGCAAATTCTTTGTGTGCACCACAGGAACTTTGTGCGCTTGCAGCACAGAAAGCCAACCGTATCCTGGGCTGCATCCAAAGGAGCGTGACCAGCAGGTCAAAGGAGGTGATCCTGCCCTTCTACTCTGCTCTCGTCAGACCTCACTTGGAGTATTGTGTACAGTTCTGGTGTCCTCAACATCAAAAGGACATGGAGCTGTTGAAACAAGTCCAGAGGAGGGCCACGAGGATGATCAGGGGACAGGAGCATCTCCCATATGAAGACAGGCTGAGAAAGTTGGAGCTGTTCAGCCTGGAGTAGAGAAGGCTGAGTGGAGACCTCCTAGCAGCCTTCCAGTATCTGAAGGGGGCCTATAGGGATGCTGGGGAGGGACTCTTCATTAGGGACTGTAGTGACAGCACAAGGGGTAACGGGCTCAGACTTAAACAGGGGAGGTTTAGATTGGATATAAGGAAGAAATTCTTTCCTGTGAGTGTGGTGAGGCACTTGAATGTGTTGCCCAAGGAAGTTGTGAATGCTCCATCCCTGGCAGTTTTTAAGGCCAGTTCAGATGAAACTTTGGGTGGCATGGTTTAGTGTGAGGTGTCCCTGGTTATGGCGGGGGTTTGTAACTAGATGATCTGAAAGTCTTTTCCAACCCTAACTATTCTATGATTCTACAGTCTGGAAAAGTTCTGACTGGTCTGGGCCAGCCCTTCTGGCAGATCCTCTGGTGTTGTCCGATTAGGTGGCCTTTGGTAAATGTGTATCCCAATGTTTGAAAGTCCCACTACCCATTGTTCTCAGTGTAGTTTTTAACAGCCTATTGTACTGTTCGATTTTCCCAAGGCTGGTGCATGGTAGGGAATGTGATATACCCACTCAATGTCATGCTCTTTGACCCAAGTGTCTATAAGGTTTTTCCAGAAATGAGTCCCACTGTCTGACTCAATTCTCTCTGGGGTGCCGTGTCATGTCACCACAAAATCTGTTTCTCAAGGCCCAGGATAGTTTTCTGGGCAGTGGCGTGGGGCACAGCGTATGTTTCCAGCCATCCGGTGATTGCTTCCACCGTGGTAATCACATGGCTCTTGCTTTGGCAGGTTGGTGACATTTGGCAGGTATGTGACATAATCAATCTGCCAGGCCTCCCCATATTTGTACTTCAGCCATCGTCCTCCATACCAAAGAGGCTTTAACTGTTTGGCTTCCTTAATTGCAGCACATGTTTCACACTCATGAATAACCTGGGCAATAGTGTCCATTGTTAAGTCCACCCATCTGTATGTTGCATCTCTGCCCTGATGGCCTGACGTGTCATGAGCTCACTGGGCCAAGAATAATTCACTCTCATGTTGCCAATCAAAGTCCATCTGAGCCACTTCAATCTTAGCAGCTCTATCCACTTGCTGGTTGTTCTGGTGTTCCTCAGTAGCCCAACTCTTGGGTACATGGGCATCTACATGGCGTACCTTCACTACCAGGTTCTGCACCGGGGCAGCGATATCTTGCCACAGTGCAGCAGCCCAGATGGGTTTACCTCTGCACTGCCAGTTGTTCTGCTTCCATTGCTGCAGCTACCCCCACAGGGCATTTGCCACTATCCATGAATCACTATAAAGTACTGGCCACTTTTCTCGTTCAACAGTGTCCAGGGCCAGCTGGATGGCCTTCACCTTGGCAAACTGACTCGATTCACCCTCTCCTTCAGCAGTTTCTGCAACTTGTCATTGAGGACTACATATGGCTGCCTTCCATCTCCGGTGCTTCCCAACAATACAGCAGGACCCATCAGTAAACAAGGTGTACTGCTTTTCACTTTCTGACAGTTCATTATATGGTGGGGCCTCTGCAGCACGCATCACCTCCTCCTCTGGTGACATTCCAAAATCTTTGAGCTCTGGCCATTCCATGGTGACTTCTAGAATGTCTGGATAACTGGGATTTCCTATTCGAGCTCATTGTGTAATTAGTGCAGCCCACATACTACATGTAGCATCGGTTGCATGATGTGTAAAGGAGATCCTGCCTTTGAACATCCAGCCCAGCACGGGAAACCGGGGTGCCAGGAGGAGCTGTGCTTCAGTGCCAATCTCTTCTGAATCAGCTCAAACCCTTTCATAGGCTGCCAGTGTCTTTTTTGTACTAGGGATTTAAACAAATCAGAGAAATAAGTAACTCAACTACTCCACCTAGATAGATATAATCAGCTGATATTACTAAAAGTCAAGCTAAAGAGAGAGAGAAATAGTACAGAGAGAAGAGAATATAATAGAGAGAGAGAAATAGTACAGCTTCATGTCAAACAATGGTTGCACAGGCTGCCCATTAACTGCCTATAGAAATCCATAACATTTTTTAGTTTAACCTGCATAACCTTGATCTCAAGTCAGAAACAGTTAATTCCACTTCTCTGCTCTTATTACATAGACAAACAAACAAGAACACAGAACATTTTACTCATTTTGCATACCCTGAAAAGATTTTTTTTCCCCAAGAATGCAGAAATTCTGATCTTAATGTTTCTTTTTTTTTTTTGTAACTAGTCTTACCCGCTTCATGAGGGCTTCTCATGAGTGTATGCTCAAATTTGGAGTAATTTAAATGCATTCTGAGGACCACAGCCTTGGTTATAGTAACAAAAATCCTTGTTCTTTAGCTTTGTGATTAAGAACACAGGGGATTCCCATTCTTCTTGGTGGCAGTGTCAAAGGCCAAGGGTAAAGAAGTAAAATCATACAAGTGAAATTGCTTCTGTCTTGCTTACAGCAGGAATATAACATGTTAGCTGTTGGATGCAGAGGACAAACATATCCTGTCAGGACTTCCCTGGTGTCCTTGAAAGGATGCCAGCAGAGATGGGAAATCCTGTGGCTTCAGGAGCCACATATTCTAGTGTAAGTGGCCCGCTTAAGCGTTTGCTGCTCTCAGTGCTGTGCCATACACTGGACATGGGTTTGGCTGTGATTCTATGTTGTGCCATGATACTTCATGGCAGGAAGGTGCCTCCTTACCTACTCTTTTATGGAAAAAACATCTTTCAGCAGGATTTGGATTATTTTCCTCCCATTTTCAAAAACTTCTTCCACTATATTGCCCCACATGATAATGTCATCAATGTATTGCAGGTGTTCTGGCGTTTGCCCCTGTTCCAGTGCAGTCTGGATCAGTCCATGGCAAGTGGTAGGGGCTGCATTTCCACCCCTGGGGGAGTCAGTTCCAAGTGAACTGGACACCACTCCAAGTAAAAACAAACTGTGGCCTGCACTCTGCTGCCAAAGGAATTGAGAAAAATGCATTGGCGATATCAATTGTGGCGTACCACTTGGCTGCCTTTGACTCCAGTTCATACTGAAGTTCTAGCATGTTCAATAGGGCAGCACTCAATGGTGGTGTGACTTCATTCAGACCACAATAGTCTACTGTTAGTCTTTACTCTCTGTTAGATTTCCGCACTGGCCATTTCGCACTGGGGCAATTAAAGGGTGAGTGGGTCCTGCTGATTGCTCCTTAGCTCTCCAGTCTATGGATCAGCCTATGGATGGGAACCAGGGAGTCTCGTTTAGTGCAATATTGCGTCCTGTTCACTGTTGTGGTTGTGATTGGCGCTTGTTGTTCTTAAACCTTCAGCAACTCCATGACAAAAGGATCCTCTGAGAGACCAGGCAAGGTGGACAGCTGCTTAATTTCCTCTCTCTCCAAAGCAGCAATACCAAAAGCCCATCAGTACCCTTTTGGGTCTTTGTAGTACCCTCTCCTGAGGTAGTCTATGCCAAGGATGCATGGAGCCTCTGGACTACTCACAATAGGGTGCTTTTGCCACTTCCTCCCAGACAGGCTGATTTCAGCCTCCAGTCCAGTCAACTTTTGGGATCCTCCTGTCACTCCAGAAATATAGATGGGTTCCACCCCTTGACAGCTTGATGGCATCAGGGTACACTGTGCACCGGTATCTACTAGAGCCTTATACTTCTGTGGAACTGATGTGCCAGGCCACCTGATCCACACAGTCCAGTAAATCTGATTGCCCCTTTACCTCCACCTTGCTGTAGGCAGGGTCCCTCTAATAGTGATTGCAATACTGGTTGCTTACATCTTGTAGAATGAGATTATTCTTCTTCATCACAGGAGCTGGAGTAAAATCAGCTCTTCCACTCCATCTGGGAACCTGGTCACCAGAGACTGAAGCTGCAGCTTTCATGGGATGATCAGCCTTGACCTTTGTTCTCCTCTTCAATTCACGCACCCCTTCCTCCAGATCTGAGGTAGGTTTTCCATCCCACTTCCTCATATCTTCTCTGTGATCCTGCAGGTAAAACCACAGGGTGGCCAGTGGCGCATACCTTTTGTTAATAGCTGAGACAGCGGTTGGTACACATGGGGAGCTGGACAGATCAGATAGATTGTCTCTCAATTGTTTGAACTCCTGAGACAGTTTTTCCACAGCTGAAATGATGGAAGGGGTGAGATTGTCTATAAACTCTCTGAGTTGACAAATCAGTTCATCCACTGTTAGTGGTGCTATATCATTGCAGGTTATAGCTGCCAATTAGTGGGCATATGATGATGGTGCACTCTGTAAATTTCCACAGCATGGGTCGTGAATGTTCAACTTCATCTGGATCTATGGATGCATTCCCAGCATCAGGCCTATGATAGATCATCTCTAAAATAGCTGATTCCCTCAGAGACTGGATGCCTTTCTCTATCGTGGTCCAGTTGGCTGAACAACTCATAACATCGTCCTTGTAGGGAAACCTTTCCTTCACAGCTGCCAAGAGCTGTATCCAAAGGCTGAAAGACTATTTCTGTCTTGAAATTCCTTTGTCAATTTTCCATTCCCTAGCAAGTGTTCCCAGCTGCTAGGTTTCCCTACCTTCTAGTTCATGACCATCAGCCTCATTGTTCCAGCATCGGAGAACCAGGTGATGATGTGCTCCTGTGAATTATGAGTAAAGTCTTTCTGCACATTCCATAGCTTAGTCAAGGTCGAGGGTCAAGAAGCCACCTCTTCTTCCTCCTCTTCCTCTGATCCACATAATAATAACTCTTGTTCAGATGCTGCCCCATGTAGTAAGTGCATTGGTTCTTCATCTTCATTGTACAGATAGCTTTTTTGTGTATCTTGTTTCTTTTCCCTTGCATACATGGACAAGCAATGCTGGCATTAGTTGGTCCTTTGGTTTAGCAGTGACTATCACTATGGGTGGAGTGGCTGATTGTTTGCCACTAAGGTTGGAGTAGCTGCATTGTCTGTTGTAGTCAGAGTTTGTGTAGCTGTTGTACTTGTCACTGGGGTTCGTGTAGCTGCTGTACTTGGAGTTGGAGTAGCTGCATTCTGTTGCTTTGCCATCAGATCCAGAGACAATTTTTTTCTCTTTGAAGTTGCTGGATAGTGTTGAACAGGGCTCTGTAGGCATAGGCTAAGCCTCAGCAAGTTGCCAGGATGAGAACACACCTCATTTAAGTGTTTTACTTGTTTTTCCAGATTTTGCACTTGTTCACTGCTGAAGTTCCAAAACATTGGAGCGGCCCACTGGCCTAGATACTCGCCATACTATCCCACACACCCTGTCACTCATGGCTGTCCAACCTTGGGGAAAATCTACTGGTCCTCCTGCATCATTGTTTAACCCTAGATAAGATCCAAACCTGACTCTGCTTAACTTTTGAGATCAGATGAAATGGTCATGGGTAAAACACACTCTGCATGCGTGCCAACATGGTGATCCCCATCACAATTGGCAGGCAGGTCTCAAGGATACTCAAAGGCCATTCAAAACCTTCAGAACTCTTAAATGATGCTATAAATAGTCTGGTGGAGGAGCTAGGGGTGTAAGTGAATGTCTCCTTCACAGGTTGACCACCTGAGGAGGGGAAAAAAGATGTGTAATTGTTAAACACTTCTATTATATACCTCCCAAAGTATAGATGTGGTGACCACACTGGGAACCCAAGCCAGATCAGTTTCCTGATCAATGATTCTATTGTATTACAAGTCATTACCATAAAGTACAGGGAAACAAGAACCTTAGCCCAGGGGCCCCAGCCGATAAACACTAAAACAGCAATTATTGGCTGCAAGTACGGTACGACATGTTGAAACTCTGAGACAAAGAGTTATCAGTGTTGTTCCCAGGCTGAAAGTCAAAAACACAGCAGTGCACCAGCTACTAAGAAGGAGAAAAATGACTGCAATTGCTGAACCCAGGACACTTATTAGTAGATTAAAATAAATCTTAAAAATAATAATTCTCAATAAAGTGCATTAAACCTTGTAATTTTATGAAGTTTTTAGGAAATCCTAAACTATATAAAACTACAAACTACCTAAATCACTGACAATGGAAAGAAATACTTTTTGTAAAAGAAATTATATTGTAGCTTGATGCAAGGTAACTTTTAGGAGTTAGACTGCATATTTATAAATTTTAAATTTAAATAAATGCAAGCAGTCAAAGATTCAACTGAAATTTTTGCATAGATTCAATCATAGTAGAGGGAACAACTGAAAAAAAATCTTAACTCTTGAATAAACATAATTGATACAAAAGATAAGAAATTTACTGTACAAACTAATATATGATCTTGATTCTGCCAAGTACTAAAACAAAGCATAATTCGCCTTACCTGGAGAGAGAGAAAAAAAGACGAAGCAGTGTTCTTTTCATCTCACAGCTCTAGCCAACACTAATTGATTGTCTTTCTATTATGTGTACTTGTTTTCACAGTGTAATACTGATATTCCTGCAATGATAAGGAGTTGGAAACACAAGTTTCACTATGCAAAAGAGAAACTTTTATTGAAGTAGATCTGCGGTACATCACAACTTAATCCTCAATGGCTGCAAGTGTGAAAAATATATTAACTCTCCATTTCACACTGTTTTGTGCTATATATTTGCACAGAACTGCATGTCCCTAAAGCAGACACAGAGTTGCACTTTAGGTCTCTTATCCCCATTGTCAACATCTATGTCAACATTAAGCTTCCCCCTAGTTCATTCTCTTTTTGTTGAGCTGATCTGAATTCCTAGTTTCACAGTTGCACAGCATCAACAGGCAGGTTTTTCACAGAGGTTTGAAGTGTCTCAGGTCTGAAATCACATACCTTAATTACATGGCCAAAGTCATGTACCAAAATTCTGGGTTTAGGCACTTGGCTGTTGACCAAGGAGAAGCAGCAGCTGAGTAGGTGTTCCTTTCCTTTGATCGGTTACCACTGAACAAGAGAAACCAATGTTGAATGAAGGAGCAAGGTTGGCTCCTTGCTTCTATGAAAAGCAATAGATCTGGGGTTTCCCTGAGATCTCAGTAGGAATTAGGAAGCCATAGCATCATAGCAGCATAAAGAGACCACAATATTTGTGATCAACTGAATGGCAGCATGTGGGAACTACTGCTTTCACGACATCTTCAACTAACTGATGGACATATTGGCTCTATCTTGGGCAACTGCTTCTAATTCCCATTACATTCAGATTCTCAGCTATTTTTATTTTTTTATCAGCACAATTAATGGGTATGAAATACATTGTGTATTTTTACACGTTTAGATTCACATAACATATATGCATGTGTGTAGGAAATTGGTAAGGAATGTTACTCTGAGTGTGTATTTGTGTATATGTGTTCCCATTCAAAGTATCACTGTAGCCAGACATAAACACTGCCTTCTCCCCAGCAACATACCAAATAGGATGTAGATGTCTGAAGTAAGAATAGTCCGTGGTCTTATTGTTACATTTAATTATTTATCACTTGAGTGCACCCTACTATTTGCTTGCTTTACACCAAAAAAAAGAAAGATCAGATATGTCCATCATGGAGACTCTCTTTCTATCTGTCCCACACAGTGCTTAGTCTGCTTTGGGTGCTGCAAAAATACAATTTGCTGGTTCGTTGATAGTGTGTTCAGGCTGAACCATGCTGAAATACCAATCAAAAGTGAAGAAAACTAGTGCTTTCAAATCAAGCCAACACTTCATAACAAGAATTGTAATTTCAGGGATCTCAGTGTACAGAAGACCCTCCACTGAAATTTGCAGAAGACAAGCAGTATATTAGACACATGTGCAGATTAATTCATGCCAGAAATGATAAACTGCTACTGCCAGTGACCTCTACAAAAGATAAGATTGAAATGATGTCAGCAGAAATAGCATGGCTGAGGAAATAGAATTGGAACAGTTTACACAGGCAATATCAAGTAAAGAGTAGAATCTGTGTTTGTGAAAAAAAAAACCCAACCAAGCAAAAAAACGTTTTCCTAACATGCAGATTAAAAACTACACCATGTTCTCATCGGAGACTCAAAGACATGCCTTGTAAAATGGCATTTAGAATTGCTGTTACTCTTTGAAAACTGATATTACAGTATCTTTGAACATTTTCAGACCACTGGATGAATAACTGAAACCAGAAAAACAATGACAGTGACAAGTAATTCTTATAAATTTGTCCAAATATTTTATAAAAGTTAGAGAAGCTAATACCGAGAATAGGCCATCCCAAAGCACACTCAATAGTGTTAGCTAGCCTTAGAGTACAGTGTATAAAAGTGAGTCCATTCATCAATGTCAGCCCCTGCATTTATGCAATATTTTGGCTTTCTGCAGTGTTGTGTTTCATATTACTAAATGCTCATTCTGGCCAAGGGAAGGAGGAATGAACACGAAACAAACCTGTGAGACAGATTTATGAAGATCAGAAATGTGACTTTATAAGTAAGATTTTTTAAAAAAATTTTTTAAGTGCCTTAAAAAAATCAGAAATTTTATTATGGATCATTTTGAAAACCAAAGTTTAAATCCTAGGAATAGTACAGCTGCTTTGTTTAAGCATATATATTGCCTTGATTATGACTATGCATAAGGTTAGACTATCAAGAGAATATATCTTTCCAGGTCTTCCTTAATGTGTTTGGGCTTATTATGTAAACTATCTAGAATATGGCAAGTATTTATTAAAAAGATTTTGAAAATCTAATTAAGACATAATATCTGGTGCAGTAAATGTCATTAACTTACTATAACAATGCTTTGTATTAATATTTCCATCCTATGAAATGGTGCCAAAGAGGAGTGGGCCAGAATGCTCCACCCTATGGAATACCATGTTGTAAGGAAAATAAAACTAAAATCCAAAGTTTTCCTAATTCTGTTCTTTTATTATCCTCACAAGTTTTGCTGTGACAGCTCATGGAAGATGTCTTTAAGATAAGCTATCTTTAAGAAAGAAAATTAACTTCTAGAAACATCCATAGTTAACACTTCAATGCAGCATTGGTTTTATGTTCATAATGAGTAAATCCTGTCTCCATAGATGCAGTCCATGTCATCTTGTACTTCTGTTGCTCAACTAGGACTTGCACATCTTCAGCTCTTGCTCTTAACCCCACCCATGATTCATTAGAATATTAGTTCTCCATTATGTAGTAGGAAACTCCTGTTTACATACACATGTCTTTTATTTGTAGCTGAAATGTTTTATAAGGGAAATACAAGGCATGCTAAGTGTTTGGAATTTTCTACACACTGGCATGTTTTATTTACCCAACTATGGCTTTACACCGGGTATAGAAAAGGTGGATTTTTGTTACCTTTTCCCAAATCATATTAGGAAGTTTGTAACTATTCTCAGCGCAAGCCTTGTTCATATGTGGACAGCAAAATAGAGTCAGACTTTCATTTGGCTGGTGGCAGTCTTGTCCTTTATCTGCAGGGTGATAGCTTTTGCTGTTTAAAGCTTCTGACACTTCCGCTATGTAGTCAGAAGTTTTGCTTAATATATTATTAAAATGGTAAAAAAAAGATACATTCATTTAGTCATTGTACTACTGTCAGCAAAATCTATCACCACTTTCTTTCTTAGAGTGTGATGCTTTAATTTACTTATAATAACCAGTTTCAAACAGAATTAATAATCATAAATAACATTCAGACATAAAGTCAATGCCCTGATTAACTTTTACATGCGGAATGGGACATTTGACTGAAGAACTTTTTTATGTAGCTGCAGGGAGGGAAAGATTGCTTACTTCTCTCTATACTTTCTTTTCTGTCCTCCCTTCCTTGCCCTCCAGCCTTGGAGGGGCTATTATAGCTTTTCATAGGCAAAGGGGAAATCTAGAATGGACAGGTTTTCTCACTGACGCTAAAGGTGAGATTTTCAGAAGCACTCAGTCTTGATTAATCTCTGCTCTCATGGATGTCAGTGGTAAAACGAGGCCAGTGGAGTAATTATTTCATAGCTGAATGCCCACAGTAGATGAGCGCTGTCATCTTTTCTTTTTTTTTTTTTTTTTTAAACTTCAGGGTGTCTAGAAGTCCTATGGTTTGAAATCTTTCCATTTTTATGTCTCTGAACATACAGCCCCAGAGGAGTTTTTTTTTTTTTTAAACTTCAGGGTCTCTAGAATTCCTATGGTTTGAAATCTGTCCATTTTTATGTCTCTGAACATACAGCCCCAGAGGAGCAGTTATCTATATAATGTGCAAGGTCATCATGGAGATTTGTCCCCTTTCTGCTTGCCCTTTTTTTTTGAGTGTCTCGGAGGAGAAAGATGATATAAGCCAGTGTAATTCACAGTGCTGTTCACAAAGCAACACTGAAAGACAAAGTAGAAACCAAATTGTAACCTTGAAACTACATTTCACATTTCATGCAAGCAGTGTACCTCTTCTGTGGATAAAATGTTAGCAGATGCAGAGAAAAAAAACCCAAACAAACATTTTTCATCCAAATGCACATACTTGACAAAAGAAAAATTAAACCCATACAGTGCATCATAGCAGAAAGAAAAGGTGAGGGTCAAAGGGCAATTGGCTTGAATGGTAACCTTGCTTGCTTGAATTTCACTCTTCAGACTGACATGATAAATCACACATCATGATCAAACAAATCAAAATGAACAACCTCATAAAATGAACGCTTTAAGAGGAAAGTAGCTCAAATGGCATGAACTGCAGGACTGACCCACTCAAAATGTTTAACCTTCACAAGATCTAGTATCCTTTCCACTGCCATGCAGTTCAAGCATTTTTATTAACATATAATAAGGTAGTAATGCTTGTCACCACAGTAACTACAGGAATATTTACAGCTAAAGAAAGGGAGCTATAATATGCTGTTTGATCATTTCTTGTTCATATTGATCTTAATATTTTATGCTGGAATGAATAATGGGCGAATACTCCCTTCACAGAGTTGTCCAAAGTAGGGTCTTACATGAGTCACTTCATTAGGACCCAAGTTTTTCTCCCCCTGAGCTCTCTTTTTATGACTTTGTGAAAGTTGTTTGAGCTTATTTGTTCCTTTTAATCCTCTATATATAATCAGGACAATAACAGCCACACATTAAAAAGATTGTACTATGGTAACAGTAACAAGTCTGAATTGGTATTTGTGGATGCCTATTGTAAAGAGGTATAGTTTCATGCAATATTCTCAGCAGTATTTTAAACTGGGAAGAAATGAAATAGGCACAAAGGGATTCAGTTCAAATCTGAGAGGGGACATGTGTTGACTGGACAGGCCATATATGTCATGGTAATACACTCATGGCTGGTTCTCCTTTCCACCATCAGGATGCATTACTCCACTTCTGACAGAAATAACAGATATATGATTAGTCCATCCCACAGAGAGGACAGAGCTTATCTCTCTCTTGCCAGCTTCTGCTAAATCTTCCTTCTCTCACAGTCCAGTTTGTCAGATGCAAAGAACATTAATTGTAAGTAATTTCATGCTTTTCTACATTCAGAAGTGTTAGCCAACAGTCAGTGTCTGCATGTCTATTCATATCACCAACAAATGCTTATGTAACACTACTATGCTTGTGCTTTCACTAAGGAATGGGTCCAGCTAAACAAGCTTCCATGAGCAAAGCAAAATACTCCAACATTTGTGTTTGCAATCCAGCTGTGGACTTCATTGCTTTCCTCTCCCCCATTTCCAGGCTGAGACTTTGTGCATGTTAACCTGTCCTGAGTTCAGCAGTAGCAGTCATTTTTTTCTCCATAGGAGCTGGTGCAGTGCTGTGGTTTTCACTTTCAGTCTGGGAACAACATTGATAACACTGATGTTTTTAGCTACTGCTCAGTAATGTTTACTCTGACCAAGGACTTTCTGAATCTCATGCTTTGCCAGGGAGGAGGGGAAGCCAGGAGGAAGCAGGGACAGGACACCTCACCCAAACTAACCAAAGAGGTATTCCATACCACAGCACATGATGCCCCCTATATAAATGGGGGGTAGTTATCTAGAAGGGTTAGATCACAGGCTGGGTATCAGTCGGCAGGTGGTGAGTGGTTGTATTCTCTTCTCTTGCTATTTCCTTTATCATTATTATTGGTGGTAGCAGTAGTGATTTGTGCTACACCTTAGTTACTGGACTGTTCTTCTCTCAAACTGTGGGAGCTACATTCTTTCGATTCTTCTTCCCATCCCTCCAGGAGTGTGGCGGGAGGAAGGGGAGGGAGTGAGAGAGTGACTGTGTGGCTGACTGGGCTTAAACCATGGTATAACCTCATTGCAATTCCACTGAATTGTTGCAATGTGTAGCAGTGTAAGGGAAAGAGGACAGTTGAGCATAGGTCTGCTTACACAATTAATGTCTGTTGTAGATGTTTGTGAGAAATATAACTTAGTTTAGGCATTTTTTAGAGCTTTGTTTGTCTGTTTTAAACAACAAAAGGCATAAATACATAGAGATTTCAAGACCTTGATGCTTCATGTGTACAGGAGTTTACCTGTCTTCAGGAAGAACACTGCAGATAATGTAGATAGCATCAAGAGAGCACCTCTGCAGAGATAAGGTCTTGTGAGAGATCCACAAGTTAGAATGAATGTTTTCTTTAAAGGGTTGATTTGAGGTCTCTTTGTGGGCATGTCAGACCGCAAGACTTGGGACATAATACTTCTTTGCTGTTTTCTGCCTCATAGGGGCTAGGTTTGTTGGAAAGAGGAAGAATAAAATATTGTGTCATGGCAATAGAATTGGGCTGTTTTCACTGGTGAAAGAAGTGAGGAAGTAGTACTTATAGTTGTGTAGGGTGGGTGTTAAACATGCATGAAAACAGATGACCTTCTGAAACTCTCTCTCATCCTGTGAATCAGGATTGCTGCCTGGGCAGAAATGGCCACGTTCACATACAGCCATCCCATCTGAAAAAGCTTTTCTCAAACATCTTCTTCCAGCTTTTGGGACACTGATATTCAATCAGATCCAGAATGTACTCCATCTTGCAATGAGACAACCAGAATACTTGAATAGCAGAAAGACAGAATTCAGCTGAAATCTTAGTAATCATGCATATCCATGGATAGGGAAGGACTGGCAGTATAGGCACCACTAGCCACAGTGTAAATGGACAGTTTATCACAGTGCTTTTGTCTAGGAGATAGAGAAGGCTGTTTTAGTTCAATGGAAGACTGATCAAAAATACAACCATCATGGACCTGGTTGTTGTCATAGGTCTCTTAGGAGTTAAATAAGCATTGATAAACTCTTAGCTGTATCTTAACTTGGCACTAAAGAATCTGAACTGTGCATTTTTAAAACTTCAGAAATAAAAATAAGTATGTAGATTATTTGAAAAATCAGGCTGAATGCTTGACTGCAACCTAAATTGATTTATTGCCCCTGGATCGATTTGTATTTAAACAATTAGGAGTGGCAGCTCCCCATAGCATAGTCATAACTGTCTTGTCTACAGACATGAGGGTCCTGAAGGCAGTTTTCTGGCACTTCAAAATATGCCCCAGTAACTGGGTCTTCTTCCAGATATGCAAAGTGATATCAATTAACAAGATGGTGTTTCAGCAGAGCCTTTTAGCACAGTTACAGGACAGACAGGGCTGAAGAAGTGTAATGACATCAACCTCATCCCATTATTGTAAATTTCCTGATAAAACATTCTCACAAAGCCACGAAGCATTACCCAGAATCACTATTTGTTTTTACTTCCTGAGTGAAAAAATAATTAAAAAGCTGACAGGAAAGAGAATAAGGGTAATATAAAAATAAATAGAGAAGATATAAACAGCAGTTCATTCTATGTCTGAAGAAGGTATGTGCCACAAAAAAATAAAACTCAGCGGATAGATAGTATTATATCTCACAATAGCTAGTCCTGAAACACTTGATGTGTTTAATAGTTTCCAGTCAACTCAAGCAGATGAAGCTAAACTGTAAAAGTATTTTACAGAAATAAGAACATTACTGCACTCCATTAGAAAATGAAATGCACACAAGAGAAACATTTTTTATCAGGGAATACAGAAGGAAGGTGATATCATCAAAGTGTTTGTGACTGATCTAAAGCTGAAGAGCAGCAAGAGAATGAGAGGGAAGGAGAGGGGGAAGGAGACAGCTTGAGTGTCTGATAAGAGAATTGTGTCAAAGATGAGAGGAAGGAGTGAAAATCAAGAGAAACTAAAAATTGACAGTGAAAGATACTCAAAGCTGACAATCTGTTAGATCTTATTGGACAAGGAAATAATCAAGTCCAGGATGAAGTTTTGATACTTACAACAAATGCTTGAAAAATATTAGAGATTATAAGGTTTTTCCAGCTTTTAAGAATCTTTTATAACACAGATATTGGGCAGCATAACCGGATGAAGAAAACATTCAATATGAATTTAATTTTTTACTTTCTTTTATTTTTTTCCTAAAATGAGACTTCTATTTTATTTTTACTTTTTTTTGGTGGGTTTTTTTGGAGATATAAGTAAGGATATTTACTTTGTGTTATTTTGGAGTAAAACTTATTTTATTTAAAGCAAAAATGGAAGAACAGAAGCAATATTATTAAGAAAAAAAGCACAGCAGAAGTAGTTCTATAGTTGGGTTTTTTATTATTATTAGGACAGTATCATAATGCATAAGTAAAGGGATAGTATTTCTCAATCTCATTAAAAAGCAGTCAGAACTCATTTTTTAAATGAAATTTGGGCACAATTGAAAATCTCTTCTTGGATCAAGAGGAGTATTTACTGGACTCTTCAAGAAATGATTTGCATGAAATTCTTATTATGTTAATGGCAGTTAACTATTTAAATAATTTGCAATGAGACACAAAGAAAAAGAATGTGTTAGATATTACTTAAATGTGTAGTTAAGAAGCTGATCCAAGATTTTTGAAAACATGATACAGAAAATTCCATGCTGCTGTACTTGACTAAAGAAAGGAAACTCAGATATTTTTGAAACCCCATATTACAGTACAAAACTATTAAGAACCTGAGGAATATGTAATACATGTGAAATTTCATGAACATTTACAAGAAGCCAGTCAATTCTCCTCTATTAAAAAGCTTGGCTGAGGCATCCATGGATGGGTACTAAACCACTGAGAACTTTTACAGAGATTCAGATTCTTACCAAAAGTATGTAATCAATTGGTTAAGATGTTCTCTTTAGTGGTATTGTCTTATTTTTCCATATAATATTATTATAAAATTTTGCATTAAAAAATGCTTAAAAAATGTAACCTGCATCTAAAATGAAACCTATATCTTCTGGGTAAAAGCAACATTCTCTGTTTTATGATCTGAACACATTTAATCAGTTGGATACCACAGCTGAGATGAATGACTAAACAAATATTTTGTGAACTCCAAATAAGCTGAAATGTGAAGTAGATACTTGTCTAACTTGATTTCATAGCAATTAGCTTTTTGATGGAAGACAGACACTTCAGTATTTGACTGTCAAAAACTTAAATGTTGTGAGACTTCTCTATCTCCAGGGCAACTTAATTCAGAATTCTGAATTACATGAATACCTGACACAGGATTTAGATATGTAAGTTCACCTATACAACTATTCTGAGGACAGTATCTAGAAAATAATTAGAGTAAAATGGGAAAGAACAGTTACTAATCCCATTGTTCTCAGTATCTTCAGAACTTTGTCGTGTTTGCTGCCACACAACTCATCTAATTGTACTCTTACCTAGGCATTATCTCTTAAACAGTGTCAGACGTACAGTCACATAGACATATAACAAAAGTGTCTACCCCAAACAATATTCTGGGTCCTAGACCGTGAAGCAAGCCCTTAAGATGCAAAACAGGGTTACTGATCAGAAACATCTTATGCCTAGGACTTCTTAACCCTCAGCTGTATATGTTTTCACTCATGGCTGGGGCTTTAAACTCATGCAGTGTGATTGGAGCTTATGTGTGTGTCTCTAAGAATGAAAGTTTTAGATGGAGTTACACAGTGCAAGTGTTTAAATGTTAAATTTTACTCTTCTAGGCTTCAGGATAAGAAAGGCATTAGGAATTTATTTGATGAGGGAAGGTAGACCACAGAACAAACTGATAATGTCTGAAAATAAAAGATAGTATTGCTATTGAATACACTATTGAATATCCTGCAGGTTTTGAATTTTCTGAGAGTCATTATATTAGAACCAGTGCATACTCATTGCATGGATTTCTCTTTGCTTTTACGACTATAAACTACAAGTGCTGTTTTCCAGTAGAATTTGGCTAATAAACTTCTTTCTCACAAATAAACTAAAAAGGTGTAAAAGTACAAGGTGTAAGAAAGTGACTAGTATAGTTCAGTAAATATATACAAGAATTTCTTTATAACACTCAGGAATTCATTTAGCCTCGTTTACATTTAGTTTCAAGATTGATTCAACCACACAGTCACAAAGCACACTGGAAAAGTCATATAATTCATGCATAATAGCAGGCAGAGATATACCATTTGCAGGAGCAGAATCAACAGGCATATTGTTTCAGGAAAAATCGATTTGCTTATGCAAAGGTGTGGGCTCTTTTCTCCATTTAAATTACAAATCCCTTTTTATATATAGTTACTTGTGTCTGATTCCTCTCCTGCACAAATGCTGAATGTCTTAGCATAGTTCTTTGTCTTCAGTAGAATACAAAGGAAAAATAAAGATAATGAATTGATTCTTCAGTTATTTTGAATAAATATATTTCCCTTTGAATAATTGCTGTTATTCTGACTGCATTTCTTTCATCTGAGAACAGGCCAAACAGGTAGCTGTGAAAGTTGCAAATCCCTATCAAAGCAAGAAACGCAATCAAAGCAGTGTGGCTAATAGCAAAAATAAGCAAAAACCAGTTGAAATTAATTTTAAAAGCAGACATGTATTTAAATGCAGAGAAGTCTTACTAAGGATACCCATTCAGAAATGTCACCAACATTGATACCATCATGCAGCATACTGTGAAATTTCCTTCACAGTATGTATGGCCAGAATGTTCTCATTCTCTAGAAAACATATTCAGTGAGATTCACAGAGAAGGAGGGTCTGTCTTTAATTCTTCTCCATGGTTAGATCTGCTAGATCTAGTACAGACTGACTTAGTTTATGTTCCTGGAAGATGCAATGGAAAACTTTTTAAAGAATCTCATGCTGAATAAAAATGTACATATATGCTAAAAAAGTCTTGACAGTAAACTTCATATTATCAAATCCACTCCAACAGGTCCATCTCTTTCTTGTACTGAGGACTCCAGAGTTTATTTCACTCATTCAGTCATGAAAGACCTGAAAAGGTCTTCATGAGGCATTTAACAGGTTTTTTCCTCTTCGATTCCTCGGTATTAAAATCTTAATCACTGTTTTCTTAAAACATAGCATTTTAAAGTACATTTGTGAATATTGGGGAATGGAGTATCTCTTGTTTGAATTATTCATAATCAGCAATGATAAAGAGTACAGCAGAAATTTTAAGAATTATGTAGGGAATATTATCTTCTTTTTCTTTACAAAGTGAAGTCTTCTAATTTTTTTTATGTAAAATTGTTGAAAAACTCACGTAATTACCAATTTCCTGAAACTAAATGAGGCTGCTCTTTCTGATTCTGTTGTTATGAAGTGTAAACCAAACAGAATAGTTACTGAATAGTTCAGATTTCTGTCACTTGTTTCATTTGCCATACTTAGGAAGAGTTTTCAGACAAAGGGATCTTTAATATAGCAGAAAGAAGTATGAATAGATCCAGTAACTGAACACTGAAGCATGTTGATTTCCAACAGTAATAAGGAAAAAAAAAAATAAACTTTTTAGAAATGTTACTTGAATAATCGATTACTGTAACTGTTACAGGAACAACTTGGTGTGTGTCTGTGTGTGTGTGTGTGGTCAGAGATGTACTGCAAGATAAAACCTGTATATAAAGCATGCATGGCCTGGCAACAGTAAAAAGCTGAGATCTAATTCTTGGTTATCTGCTATTAGTTGTCGTCAGTGGCAAAGTGGCCTGCTGTCACAGTGGCAAAGCTGGTCTTATTATTTTAGACTTTTTAGAAAACACAGAAAAAAGGTAATTTAAACTAGAAAAATGAAATCTGGAAAACGTACAAAAGTGAAATATTGCAGACATAATCAATGCAGATAAAACCATTCTAAGTCCTCTGTATAGGGTAACCAGGATATGTGAGACTTAGAGGAAGTATAAGAATCTAAGTGGATAATAAATATGAAAGGAAACAAATGGGACTGCCAAAACAAGTTATCAGTTAGGAGTGTGTTTGTAGCTTTGTGCACAAGAGGCAGATAGGCATCAAGAGAATTTGAATAGCATATTTGAAAATTTCCAGCTACTGAAGTATGGCAGCATGAAAAGGAATTGTATATTAGGAACATCCTTCTCCCTATAGTTCCTATGTGTTTTAGAAAAATATAACACATTTGAAGACTTTAGGAGGTTATTGAGTAAGATGTAGGAAGTCTTTGTATCTCTTTAAACGCATCCTGCAATTTCATATATTAGTTGGGTGTGTTCTTGTCTGGGAGCATAGAACAAATACAAAGCTGTTCTAAGTAACTGAATTGTGAAACACTTCGTAACCAGCACAAAAAAGAACACCATAGAAGAAAGCAGATCTCAGTGCCTCGAACTGTTTCATGGAAGGTGCTGACTCCCAAAACTATCTGTAGTTTCATGGCCAAATTATAGTTTAAAATTAAAATTTCCTGCAATAGTGATGACCCCTTCCTTCATGTATCATTTGTACCTCTGCGAGTTATAGTGAGTAAATGCAGTAACAGTCTACAATATTTCTCATGAGAATTTATGATCAATTAAGATGTTGTCATTGCAATTGTAAAACGACCAGCTGTCAAAACCAAAAGAACATAGTAAAAAAATGAATTTATATTTCTTTTCTTTTTTTTTTTTTCAGATTATGCAAGGCAAGAGCACTTGATTTATCTGTAAAATCATATATGTGGCTATTTTTTAAATATCCAAAGTTTAAATTCAAGCTGGAAGTGGATATAAGCACTAATAACACACGTGAACTCATCTTAGTATGTCATGACAGTAACAAAAAAAAGTCAAGGCTGCCTCTAAATTGTGGAGAACAATGAAGTAGAGTTAGGGTATAAATGCAAATTGTTCTGACACTAGAAAAGCATGGAAGATTGATCCGTTGATTAAGCTGAGGAGACCATTCAAGCATCAATTCTTCTATTATAGAGAATAGGAGGGAATAATATATGCTTCATTGAGCAGTCTAGACCCTGGTTAAACTTCAAAGTCATTTGTCGCTTCTCAAAACCAGACAAGTGTTCACCCTGCCAAGAACATTACTTAGATGAAAAGTACTGAAGAACTTGTGAACCATACTTTTCTCACCAGTGCTGCTAGCATCTCTCAGAACTTAAGCTACTTTTTTTGTGGACTTTCCCTCTATAAGAGCTTTTGCTCTTCTGATGGATTATAAATATTGGATCAAATTCAGTTCCAACATAAATATGGAGTAGTATGAGAATATTAATTATAAAATTTATTAATATGTCAAATAAATTTTAATTGAGCTAAGTAATTGCTAAAGTAATAATAATAAATACATGATAGAATCATAGAATAGTTAGGGTTGGAAAGGACCTCAAGATCATCAAGTTTTAACCCCCCGTTCCATGGGCAGGGACACCTCCCATTAAATCATGACACCCAAGGCTCTCTCCAACCAGGTCTTGAACACCACTATGGATTGAGCATTCACAGCTTCTCTGGGAAACCCATTCCAGTGCCTTACCAGCCTTACAGTAAAGAACTTCTCCCTCTGGATGGCATTCCTTCTCTCCAGCGTCATCAACCAAACCACATAGCTTGCTGTCATCAGCAACCTTGCTGAGGGAGCACTCAATCCCACTGTCCATGTCAGCGACAAAGATGTTGAACAAGACTGGTCCCAGCACCGATCCCTGAGGGACACCAATCGTTACTGGCCTTCAGCCTGACACTGAGCCATTGACCACAACTCTTTGTGTTTGTTCATCCAACCAGGTCTTTATCCACTGAGTGGTCCACCTATCAAATTGATGTCTCTCCAATTTAGAGACAAGGATGTCGTGTGGGACAATGTCAGATGCTTTGCACAAGTCCAGGTAGATGACATCAACTGCTCTACCCTCTCTATCAGTTCCGTAGCCCCATCATAGAAGGCCACCAAATTGGTCAGGCAGGATTTCCCCTTAGTGAAGCCATGCTGGCTGCCACCAAGCACCTTGTTGTTTTTCATGTGCCTTAGCATGCCTTCCAGGAGAATCTGCTCCAAGATTTTGCCAGGCACAGAGGTGAGACTGACTGGTCTGTAATTCCCCGGGTCATCCATTTTCCCCTTCTTGANTGTTGTTTTTCATGTGCCTTAGCATGCCTTCCAGGAGAATCTGCTCCAAGATTTTGCCAGGCACAGAGATGAGACTGACTGGTCTGTAATTCCCTGGGTCATCCATTTTCCCCTTCTTGATAATGGGGCTTATATTTCTCCTTTTTCAGTCATCAAGAATTTCACCTGACTGCCATGATTTTTCAAACGTGATGGACATAATAAATAATAAATCTTGTACAGAAAGAAATAATCATAAATAATAGAAGACAGCATCATGTACATGTGTGAATAGAGCAAGGGATGAATGGAAGCTTAGAAATATGACTTTTAAGGCTTTCCCAGAGAGTGACTAAGAAAACAAGCATTTATGAGTCTGCTGTAAATATTTAGGTGTGTGTAAATGGGGTGGGGGGAGAGGAAGGGGAAGTAAACCCACAGCTTTTGCTGGAAAGAGTGAGAGCAGATCAGCTTCATTGATCAACAGATCAATTTCTTCCTAACTAGAAAGAAATTTGCAAATGATAAAACAATTTCCAGTTGTACTGAATTTATAGTCCCCTACTTTGATTTGTATGATTGGTATAGAAATGCCTTCTCATTGGCAAAATACAAATCTTGCTCTATGTATAAGCATTAGATAAAAAAGTAGTAAGCAAAATGAACTGATCCTACATTAATTAGGATGGTTACTGTGAGGTCACAAAGTTAGTACTAATTAATAGCAGTATTGAGGCTAGAACTGAACTTGCATAATTGAATGCTTCGTTTGGTTGATTAAACCAAGATCCTTTAGATCAAGTAAACTGGTGTTCATGTCTATATATTGATGAATATTTTCTATATAATATTTCTATACAATGAGGAATATTTTGGTGGTGCTTTCCTTTAAAATCAGAGAGATGGAAAGGAAAAGAAAAAGGAAGNATTAATACCTTACTTAAACCAAGATCCTTTAGATCAAGTAAACTGGTGTTCATGTCTATATATTGATGAATATTTTCTATATAATATTTCTATACAATGAGGAATATTTTGGTGGTGCTTTCCTTTAAAATCAGAGAGATGGAAAGGAAAAGAAAAAGGAAGGGGGAAAATCTCTCCAATATCATTGTAGTTTTCAGTTACAGGACAAAAGGCAGTATTTCTAAAGTTTTCTACAGTAAGTTTTAGATCTAACTTTGAAATACTTTCAGGTCATCCACAAGTGTTGACATTTTATTGCTTTTATCTGAATCTTCCTATTCTGCAAAAATATTTTGCTAGAATGCATCACATGCCTCAAAAGTTTATTTAATATCTCTGTGCATTTTGAATGCTTTACTTTCATTACAGCTCTTTCTTCCTGTTTCTCCCTTAATTGGTAGCTGGGAATCATCTGCTTTCTTACCATATTCAGATATTTTTTGTTTAGCATGTCTGAACTGTTTAATTATCCTACTTGCTAAAGTAAGAACTCATTTCTTGAGGACCTATCATTCACACTTGTTGTGGTTTAAACCCTGTTGGCAAGTCAGCCATGCAGTCTACTCTCCCTCTCCTTTCTTCCCTCCCCCCAGCTCCCAAAGGGATGGGGAGGAGAACTGAAAAAATATAACTCCCACAGGTTGAGATAAGAACAGTTTAGTAACTAAGGTATAACACAAATCACTACTGCTACCACCAATAATAATAATAATGATAAAGGAAATAACAAGGGAAGAGAATACAATGCCACCTGCCAACAAAGCCCCACCAAGCAGTGTGCGCTCTTCCAGGTAACTCCCTGTTACATCCTGAGTATGACGTGCTGTGGTATGGAATATCTTTTTGGCTAGTTTGGGTCAGGTGTCCTGTCTCTGTTTCCTCCCAGCTTCCCCCTCTCTCTGGCAGAGCATGAGACTCACAAAGTCCTTGGTCAAACCAAACATTTCAGCAGTAACTAAAAACACTGCTGTTATCAGCGCTGTTCCCAGGCCGAAAATCAAAACCACAGTGCTGCACCAGCTACTAAGAAGGAGAAAAAATGACTGCTACTGCTGAATCCAGGACACTCATGTAATCCTTTTGATATTATTGAAGTTATTTCTGCTTGACAATGTTAAATTTACATTCGTAAATCGAATGAGACTCATGCTTCTCTACATTTTACCTGTTCCCTAATTCACTTCACTTTTAGTGCCACTTTTTCTTATTTTTGTCGAAAATAATTTTTCTATAACCAATTTTTTTCCTTTAAATTTACTTTTGTCAAATGGATACTGATATTAAGGGCTCATCTGAGTTTTAATGTTTAGAAGTGGTTTTTAATTTTTTCACCTTAAGGAAGCAACCCCAAAATAATAAAACTTGTCTTGAGTTATGATTCTTAAATAACATTTAGTAAGACTCTAACAGGCAATGAGAATTTGCCTCAAAAAAAAAAAAAAAGCTGATAAAAAAATTAAAAGAAAAACAATT
>NDXB01008033.1:97149-112954 GCA_002631895.1 Agapornis roseicollis
TTTTTTTTTTTTTTATTTTTGTGGTGTCTTTTGCTATCAGTTCTAGGTCAAAAGTCTGCACCAGCTGAAGCAGTAGTTGCATTTTGCTAGCATGATAACCATGAGTCAGAGGGATTTTCAAAGGAAGACTTTTGCAATAGTGGGATACAGTCTAAAATTGCTGTTAAATTGCAAACAAAAAGATGACACTATAGGTCAGTGTCTCATATGTGTTACAGCTATTTGTGTAAGATGCCACAGGAGATATTATCTTGACAAAAATGATGATATAAACCCATTCTTTTTATCCAAGAAAAATGACACAGAGCTATGGCCAGGACACAGCACAAGAACTTGCATAGGTAGGCTAACTTAGTGAAATTAGCTTATTGCTTCAGTTATAGCTGGACTATTGTAACAGGTCGTTATTTCCTGTACTACCTTTTCAATTGAAAATACAGGAGACACTATGTGTCCTGTATATTTGACAAGAAAATAATAATTGCAGTATCTGGAAAATACTGTATGCTAGATACTGCGATAGCATGAAAATTTCCCTATACTGTGTTTTCTATCTTCATTTTAATATTTCTCTCTGATGCTAGTAAATAAACCCTTTGTAAATAAACTTTTTGTCCTTTAACTGTATTATTGGTAATTTTGTTTTCCTTTCATATAATAAAAAAAAAAATAGCTAATAAAAGTGTTAGAAAATCTTGACCTTAAATATTCTTCTGTTTAACTATGTTGTCTGTAGCTATGCTACAGTTTATCACAATAAAACAAAAATGCCAAGGAGCACTGGAACTGATCACCCAACTTGTTACACTGTTAGAATGGCCTGGATTTGATGCTGGCAGGAGAGTGCTCATCAAAAGCATTACAACACACAGTCAAGACAGTGTGGCTCAGAGACTACTCTTAATATGGTGTCTGCATGCAGCTTTGCTTCAGATGGCAGGAGAATTTAGTAGCATGTATGTGGACCTTTCCATATCTTTTCAACTTCAGTTCCAGAGAATGGGGGTCCTGTGTACATTACTTTATTAGTATAATGTAGACTCTTGTTCCTTGACTTTTCTACATTTGTTTTATATTTAGATCCCAGACTATTCTTAACTCTTCTGACCCGTTCCTTTGGCTATGACCATGCTGATGACCATATTTTAGATTATTTTGTAATGAAACATTTAATACCAGTATTAAATATTTTGATGTGCCTTGTATATGTATTTGAGGTCTTGTGTAAGTTTGACAAAACACAATGGCACAAACACACACGCAGACACATGCATGTAAGATCTGTACGCAAGATGTCACACTGTGTTAATGTAGCTGTGAGATGAATCAGATATTACACTGATGAGAATCAGAACAAACTGCTGTCTGCAGCTTCACTGCATGATGGTAAGAAGTCACAGTTCTGTAATAAGTCAAACCTGAAGTCACTGTACTGTGATGTGGATCAGGACTCAAGTCTCTGCAGTTTCAAAAAGAATGCATGCAGCACAGAAAGGAGTTCAGTGTGAGGCTAGTCAGGTGCAGACAGATCCAGGGTTAGGCTTCAGTGAAGCCTGAAAGGTTACAAAGCAGTACACTTATTACTGTTCTTCATTTGTGGTTCTTGGCTTGAACACTCTTCTGAATTTGTTCACTACATTTTTTTCTTTCTTTATATGTTGAACCAATAAAACATGTTCACTCAAAGACTTCCGTTTCCCTCTGCTATTTTCTGGACTGCATAAGAATTCTGTTAGTCCTGAATGCAAACATTGTGCATTATGACTCGATGACAAAGCATGAAAGCACAGCAAATACTATCTGGGATGAAGTCAAAGCTTCATGCATCACTACTTATACTTGTTTGTGATTTATTTTGTACTTCTTGAACAATGCAAGCAACTAAAAAATGTTATTCACAGTACCATTAGCTAGGTAATGGATATAAAACCAGAAAAGTTGCAGACTGAAAAACTAAGTACATCTCTAAAGTCTATGACTCTATAGACCCTTAATGATACAAACTGTTTCTCTAATCTCAAAGTGACTGTTAATGTGATTGAGAATCAGAGCCTGAAGCTTCTAAAGATCTGGGAGACAATGAAATGTTTTATATTTCAGCAATTTCCACAGAGTGTTCTGTCAATGTGTGTTTAAAGTTCAATTTATTTGGTTCCTTTATTGATCTGGCTAGTGTAACTGTTCTTCTGAATTAAAGAAGTGTAAAGACAATTACATCAGAACACAAATGAAAACCAATACAGCATAAAAGACATTGGCCAAAATCCAGGAAAGCAACGAATACCTATGTGTATGATTTATAGTTTGATTAGGAATATAAAACAAAAACTGAGGCAATTAAAAGACCATCTTCAGCTTCTACCTAATCTTTAGATCTTTAAGCAACTGAGTTTCTGAGTTTCTCTGGCTTCCTAATGCATATCCAGGAGCACATCTATCTATGCATGTCCAGGAGCAGTTTTCCAGTCTTGGTTGCAGTGCTTGCAGTTTTCCTTTAGTAGTTCCACTGGAAGATATTGCATATGTAATTTTCTTCAGAAGTTACCTATTACTGTCCCTTTTTCTAGTGATATTTCAATTGATTGCAGCATGCCTTAGAATACTGATTTTCAAATTACAATCCTACAAGTTCTGCTTGTATATAAATGTGCAATTATAGGAAATGTTTAGGGAAGAGCACTAACCCCCCTAAAGTTACAGAAGGAATGAGTTAAGTAGTGGATTTCTCACCCTGGATAAGTTTTAAAGCTACATATATCACAAGCATAATAAATAATTTACTGTTAGCTCAGAAGAAGACAATTAAATCTCCCAGTAATGGCAAAGTCACATCTTAGGATGACAGCCTTTCCTTATAGCTAACTTATTCTGCTTTCTGCTTGTCAAGCAGAATCTTTAGATTCCATTAGGACATACAAAATTATTCCTAGAGAACACAGAAAACCAGTACAGGAAATAGCCACTACATAAAACATAGAAACCTGAACCTTTGAAATGAAGTGCAATCAAGAAGCCAAAAGACAGTTCTGAAAATGAGTCATGTTAATTGTCCTTTTATAGTCCACAAGGCCAAGAGCCAAAAGACACAGGAAAATAATAGCGCATTATTTAGGCATGGCTTTGCTAGTGATGGGGGACACATGAGGAGACTCAGTTAATGCCTATATCTTCCTTTCTGCTGCTAAAATATTACTTTCTTTTATAAAATTTTTTCAACTTAATATCAACATAATGTATTATCCTTAACTGATTATCATTAACTTGATAATTGTCTAGTCTCTGAAAATCCAGTTATTCTGTTTCATTTGGTCAGTTAATACATTATTGCAATATCAGATAAACTCATTTATCAATGACAATAAACCATTCATCATGCTATGGAGAAATGAACTGCTAGACCAATAACATTTTGGTTAAAGAATTAAATCAAATTGAGTTAAATAAGTTCTCTAACTTCTTACTGAATTAAAAAAAAACTAACAACAACAAAAAAAAACCAAACCAAACCAAAACAACCCACACTTTATTATTTCCTTTCTGCATAAGAAAGTGTTCATATTTCAGCATGCCAACTGCAGTTATTCCAGAAAGGAATTGTATTTTAAAACATATTTCAAATTGAAATGCTTAAATAGATCATTTCATGAAATCTGATTAACCTGAAGAACTGTTCCAACTAAAGGCAGTGGATAAAAAAAGAAAGAAAACTATTTAAAAAAATTTCTTTTTTTCTCTTTTTATGTCACTTTTCATCAAAATAGATGTGGCAAGGAAATGAAAAAGAAATGAAAACATAAGTATAAGATTTTCTTAAAAAAAACCCATCTCACTGGTGGCTATCAAGCCTCTCTGAACAAATCACATTAAGTAAAGGAAAAAAAGTGGTGTCCCTTAGAGCTGAATACAAAAAAAGGCAGTAGAAGAGGAAAAGAATCACATATATATACTGATAGAAAATGAATAGAAACTGCTAGGGAGAGAGGTAGGTTTTTTGTGGGAGAATGGAAGAGGACTTTACTTCACCTGGGAGTTTGAGCCCACAGTTGTCTCCATTAAAGTATAAGATTTTTTTTATTATTTTTTTTTTTTAAATGTACAACAGAAGTTAGTCCCTGCTCCCAGAAGTTCAAGATCTAAAAATAAAATTTCTTAGGCCAAATCAGATAGCAAGTTGCTTCTGAAGTCTAACTTGAACTCATCTTTCTTTGCAGCAAAATCAAGTCCCCACCTGCTTCCCTCCAAAGGAAAGGTTTTCTAAGAGAAGTAAAGTGAATGAGTAATTCTCTGCAAGCATTCTTTGTTCTGGAAGTTATTCACTTTACAGTGTGGCTCACCAAAAGCTGAGTATGGTAACCTCTGGAAATGCTGTTAAACTTATTTTCCTTCTATTGTACTAAGAAAACTAAAGTGAAGGTTGGATTTACTAGCTGTCTAAATATATGGGTAGTGTGTATATTGTACATTTTTAGTTTGGGGTTAGGGTTCAAAAAATCACATAATCTGTAAATATACAGTACTATCTGCCATCATTAAGTGCTATCTCATTTCTTGATGTACTACTTGGTACTTTGGACATAATACAGTTATTATCACAATTTTAAACTTGTAAGAGAAAAATGTGAGCAAATTGTGGTTGTTTGGGGTTTTCTTCTAATGATGAACATGCAATTTACACATATCAATGGTGATTTTACTGTCTTGCCTTTTTCCTGGTTCTACATGAAGCACATAAGGTAAACAAAGCCATAACTGTCTCTTGTGGAAATCAGAATATTCTATTATCTTACTAAAAACGTATGTCTTATCAAAGAGAGGTAATAGTTGCAACTTGAAAGATTTCTCATTAAAATATTTATATCATTGTATGAAATTTGACTAAATTTACTTTAGAAGTGCATACCATTATGAATGTGTGGATTAAATACTTATTTTTACTGTTTTTCACTTGTATAGTCCCTACATGTAAAGTCATGATATTTGAGAAGATTGTGCATTTTCATTACAGGGAAACAGTTCTGGAAATAGCTAATTTAAAAACCAGCTAAGTGTAAGTAAGTGAGGGAACAAGATTTAAAACAAAAAACAGAGATTTGGCAGTCTCTGAAGTCTCTCAGTAGGAATATCTAGAAGATGTTACTATTTTCGTTTTTCTTAAATCATGACAAAAACCATTACAGAACCTTATAACCTGATACCTAATTTTCATCCATACATCTTGCCATATGCATTCCTTGCCCAGCTGTATTTTTCAAGTGCTCAAAATAATAATAATAAAAAAAAGTATGTTGAATGTTGATCATGGTCATTTACCTACCAGCCCATTTATATTAAATGATGATTTAGATGTTGACTTAGGATATGAAGAGTTATTGAATCATTGAATCATACAATGGTTTGGGTTGGAATGGTTCTTTAAAGAATGTCTTGTTCCAAACCTTCCCCTGCCATTGTCAGTGACATTTTTCACTAGATCAGACTGCTGCATATAAAAATATTCAGCTTAGTTTTCGTACACAGTTTAAGCAACTTAACAAACTTTCTTATACTCTTAATTTAATCTACTTTACACTAAGAGTGTGAAAAAAAATTGATTTCTGTAAGTTTGAATTGATGGTGCACTGAAAGGACTCTCTTGATTGAAGAGTAGTATTGAAAGTTTATGTTTTGGACTATTACTCATCAGTTTGGTATGAATAGTAATATATATATAGTGGAAAGAAATAGAAACCCAGAAGCAATAGAGATAAGAAAGCCCACATTTCAGTAATGTTGTCATCTATATGCATGAACTGCATGTAGTGGCTCATTAAAACAACACAATTGGGCAAAAGGGAAGATAACTGCCTATTATGCCTTTTAGGTTAAGTTAAATTGGTGTCAGTAGGAAGTAAAAGACTTTTCCTTGGGAATTAGTCTAGACTACGAATTGTTCATGAATGAACAAAAAGCCAAACAAACATTTATTTTTTTTGCTTTTGAAAAGTTTTAAAATATTTGAAAGAGTTTTTGATTCCTATGAGCTGACATTTAAGTATCTTACTATAGAGTAGTGCTTATGAATAAAGTAACAAGAAAGACCGTAAGTAATGGAAAAGTTTAGGAGATACTTAGAAGTGTATAACAAAGAAAAGGAAATGTTCCATTAATAAAGGGAGACCTGTCATCAAAATAATTTTCATTGTTTAATGAAATATAATGTCTTATAAGACAATTATATTTGTGATGCACTAAACTACATTATGCTAGGAAACACAAGATAATCCATCTCATCTATTACCCTAGGAAATGTGCTACAACATAACAGATGCCATAAATCATTCAGTGAAGTAGTGCATGTGTAGTAGTACATTATGAACCAGACATATTATACTAATGTCACAAATGCAGTTCATTAACTGTATTATACAATGAGTAAGCAGTCACCTGCCTGTACAACCTTCATATCCTTATTACCATCAGAACAAAATGAAGGAAAATTTATCAGTCATTTGTCATATAGTCATGTGACCAACATTTTCTCTTCCTTTCTGTTATTGAGGTAAGTGCCCTTGCACTCTATGTTTTGTGCAGTTCTGACAGTTTTGCAGATCCTGGATATAAACTTTGTCTACAAAGTCTCTTACATGTCCTCTGAAATGACACATCATAATCAGAGGTGCCACAGCCTATCATGAAAGCACAGAAGTAAGAATAACAGTGCTGTTTTTCAAATAATAATGGCAAAAATCCCTTTCAATTCAATGCCTTCATAAGGAATCAGGATGCAAATATAATATAAAATGACACCGGAAGAGTTTATTATGTTCAAAAATATAATAACCAAATTATATTTATTTTTCTTTTATTGTGTAGAAACTGTTTGAAAAATAAATTACCTTTCGATTTGCAGAAGACACAATTATGTATATTCAAGAAAAATAGTGGCATGTTATCTTCAGTCTTATGTAATAATCTGTTACTTTATCCACATATTACTTAAGGCACTCATAGACCCAATAATAGTGTCTGCCTTTCATAGGTATAAATAAGGTTTAGATGCTCTAATATACCTAGATAGCTATTTGTCTCTTTATGGGTGTATGCCTATGATTCAGGAAACATTAACACTATTGTAGTCATTGCTCAGTTCCTACCTAGTCCTGTAGGAATTTTAGTCCCTCAAAATTACATAAATATTGATGCTATCCTTCAGTCATCAAGTATTCAAGGAACTAGCTCACATAAATATAAATAAAATGCAACTTTCTGGGGTAGAGACCCTTATACCAGCAAAATAGGACTAGTCACAATAGAAAGTTTTGTACAGAGGGAGTAGCAAAGTGAAACTTCTTGCCTGCCAGATATGGTTGTGCCATGTCCCCATGTTAAATTCATCCTTGCATAATATAGTTCAGTGACAAATTGAATACAAGTTGATGGTTTGAAGTAAAAATCTAACAATCACTAGTACCTTCTGAATGAGAAAGGCCTTTGTTTAAGGCTGTAGATAGATATAAATGAAACACATGATGGAGCAAGGTCTTTCCTGGAGAAATTGTGTAAATCCAGCCTAAACCTTCTGCAGCAATGAAGCTGTACAGGTCACTACCTAGTTTACTTACTAGGAGATAATGTATTTCTGCAGGTAGGTGAAAAATAAAATCAAAAAGGCTTCCATTACATTGTACAGAAGATCATAGCAGAGGCTGACCCAACAGAAAGATGTGTGTTAAATATATTAGTTATAATGAATACATATATAAATTAATATTAGACAAAGAGGATCTTTATTGTCCTTTTGCTCTGGTTCTCTGAAGTCAGGGGTGATAACAGGGAGAAAGGTTTTTCATTTCACAATGCAGCTCTTCAAGCAAAGTATATTCCTTACTGAGGCAGAAGAGCTTGGTAACCATCATTTTCAAGTTGTAAGGTGAAAAATTTTAAAGTCAGATACTAAACAAGAGCTTTATATTTCACATAAGCATCCAAATTTATTTTCCTCTTTACAGCTCAAAAGAGATATCTGTGTGCATGTATATATTCATAAACATCAGTGAGGGAAGACTGCATGGAGTAGCTGTGCTTCACAGTCATTCTGCTCTCACTGATCTTCTGAAAGAGAAATAACAGTTGAACTCCAACCTCCCTGATTCTTCTTTACATTACATTCACAAACTTCGCACTGTTGATTGATAGATTTTATTTTTTAGTGGAGGCATATGGGAAGATAAAAACAATCCCAGAAAAACTTCATGTATTTTGACAAAAATTCAGGACTCTTTAAAAGCTGCAGGCTAATGCAAACATACACTTATTTATATTTTACAAATGTTTGGGAATTCAATGTGACTAACAAAAGGGTATTTTTTTTTTTTCTTAGATTTCTAAGGGATATTTTAAGAAAACATTTTAATATTCTCAATGAGTTAAATTAACATATCATTTCTTGTATTTCATATAATGGAAATGTGTGTTAGAATCATGCTAAATGTGTTCAGGTGTTGCAGAGTAATGATGCACCTACCATAGGTGTGAATAGGCTTTCATTGCTATGACTTACAGTCTTACTGGGCGTGTTATTATCACACAATAACACTTTGTTCAATGACTGTATAGAGCTTTCATTAAATAGAGCTTTCATTAATGTTAATGTGGAAAATTGATCCCTAATATTTTGTAATTAGTGGTCTGACAGTGACAGTCTTATGTAATATGTTTCACTGACTGTTTACCTATGGTAAATAGAAGTGTGAGTTTGGAAGCTTAAATTCTATTTGATGAGACGGTGAGCCTTGAACTTCAGTACTACAATATTGACTGAATACTAAAAAAACCCAAGAAGTCATGACTTCATTTTCAGGGAAACTTCAATGTTTTCCTCCTTTTACTTGGAATTTTTAAAGTACATCTCTATTTTTTTAAATCAATATCTGCAGTATAGGTTTCTAAAGGTAACCTTTCCTCTAGTACCATGTATTTCAAAGCACTCTAAACTGGGTAGTCTCTCCCTATAAATCTTATTTATCATTCTTCTTGTAAGCTATAACTGAGCTAGGCAGTAGTAAAACCTATGCTAGGATAATCCTTTCTTTCTGTATGAGTAAAATATAAGTTATAACCATGCTGGTAGCTTTTTTATTTTTTTCCATCTGAAGGAATATCAAATAAAATGAATTAAACATATCTTAACTAAATAGAAAAGTGGCATTTTTGTGTTCTGTCTTCTTTATTAAACTTTCTCTAAAATTTCTCCAGTTTTATCAGTAAAGGTCAGTTATAGAATTTGTTTCTGTTTTCTTTGTTCTTAAAAAAAAATACTTGTGTCAAAATAATCTTTTCCCATTTCCATGTCTTGCTAATGCTACATACAAATACAAATGTGAATCCACATATTAGTATTGATAAGCATAGAAACATAGAATACCAGGTTGGAAGGGAAACCGAGGCTCATGTGGTCCAATCTATCTTGGCAAATCATGGTCTAGACAAGATGGCCCAGAATGCTGTCCGGTTGAATCTTATAAGTGTGCAATGCTGGGTAATCCACCACTTTTCTGGGCAGATTATTCCAAGGGTAGATCATTCTCATTGTGAAAATTTTTTTCTTGTCCCCAGTTGGAATCTCCCTGGGAGTAACTTGTACCCCTTACCCTTTTTCTTTTCCATGTGAATCCTTATAGAATCATAGAATAGTTTTGTTTGGAAGAGACCTTCAAAGGTCATCCAGTCCAACCTCTCTGTAATGGGCTGATCTTGAACTAGATCAGGTTGCCCAGAATCACATCCAGCCTGGCTTTGAATGTTTCCAGGGATGGCACATCCACCACCTCTCTGGGCAACCTGTGTCAGTATCTTATGATTGTCATTGTAAATTTTTTTCCTTACATACTTCCTGAATCTTTTCTCTTTTAGTTTAAAATCATTATTCCTCCTACCTGTAACAACAGGTTATAGGCCTCTTTTAAGGAAAGGCCACAATACGGTCTCTATGAAGTCTTCTCCAGGCTGAACAGCCCAAGCTGTCTCAGCCTTTCCTTACAGGGGAGGTGCTCCACTCCTCTGATAATTTTTGTGGCCCTCCTCTGGACTCCATATAAAAAGGAAGTCTCCATCTTCATTGTAGTCACCCTTTAAATACTGGAACACAGTTATAAGTCTTCCCTAAGGCTTCTTTCCTCAAGGCTGAACAAGCCCCATTTTCTCAGCCTTTCTTCATGGCAGGATTCCACATCCTTTGATCATGTTTGGGGTCCTTCTCTGGACCATCTCCTGTACTCATCTTTTTTCTGTAGCAGGAACCAAACTGAACACAGTATTCCAGGTGCAGCTTGACAAGTGCTGAGTACAGTGGGATAATTACTTCTTTATCTCTGCCTTTATTGATGCAACCCAGCATCCTTTTGCCTTTCTTTGCTTCAGTTGCACGCTGCTCATTCAAATTGAGCTTGGTGTTGACCAGGACCCCCAGTTCCCTTTCCACAGAGCTGCTCCCCAGCCTATGCTGCACTCTCAGATTGTGCTTGCCCAAGTACAAGACCTTACACTTGACCTTCTGAACTTGATAAAGTTCTTGTAAGCCCACTCTTCCAGCCTATCCAGGTCTTCCTGCAGGGTGTCTCTCCCTTCCAAAGTGTCCACATCTGCACTCAGTTTTATATCATCAGCAAACTGTTACGCTACACTTGATCTCAACTTTCAGATCATTTACAAAGTTACTAAACAATGCTCATTTCAAATTATCAATCTAGGGAACTAAAAAACACCTCTATTACTTATTTATTGTAAACTGGCATTTCTCCATTACATTAAATTGCTTAGTCCTGTTTTATCCAAATGGAAAATTAGATGAGTTACTGACAAAGTAATATGATCTTTTGACTCTAACTGCATAAAATTATCATGGTTTTCTGTTTCTCCACATGATAATAGCTTGGAATAATTTAATAAATGGGGAATAGCTGCAAATAAAGAAAGAAACATAAATTTAATTCTTCCTCATTTTTCTCCCTCAGATTCATGCATTCCAGTCCACATTTTTTGTTTAGTTCTTATCTGCCAGGAGATGGAGACAGAGCATTTGAATTTTCTGTCACTTATTTGAAAATAGCAAGAAAAAGCTATTACAAAGACTAAACATAAATAGTACATAAACCCTATTGAACTCAGTAAATTGGTTCAAAACGGAAGTTTGGTAAGTCACTATTTCTTGGTCTTTTATTATCTTTGTAAAACGTATTTGCTATTACCAACTGCTGTTCTAAACAAATACAAGAAAACAAAAAGAATTATATGTGTTATTTATAAAATTATCTTTTTGAGTTTGCTTATAAGTATACACGACTTGAAGAGAATGTATTGCAATTGCTTCCAGTTAGTTTTTGATCTTAACTCTTATTATTCCACCTCAGCTAAAAGTCTGAAGTGTTGAAAGAAGTGTGAACAGAGTGGAAGCTATCATTGTATAGGTCTCTGAGCATTTGATGTTAGAAGACACTGATTAATTTAAATGATATTACTCTTCAGACTTAAAGACCTAAAACATAATTGTCTAAAATAAAAAAGGCATTGTTGAAAATCAATATGGGAATAGCAGATTGTTTTCATTTCCTGAATATTCTAGGATCTAAATTTTATTTCAAGTTTATATAAACTGGTCTTTATTTTGTTTTATTTTTACTAGATTATGGGCTTCTCATTGTCCTTGAAAAAAATCATAGTGATTGCTCTATTTGTGTCATGTTATTTTAATTTACTTATAAAACAGATACCTAAATTATTAATTGATTTTTCCACAAAGGTTTTTAATTTAAGTATTTCTTTGAAACCCTACAGGAAACATCTGTCTCCTTCAAAAGGATTAATGGGTTCTATTTAAGGAGCTGGACCACTGGTAACAGCTAGAAAGAGTTCCTCTGACAAAATTCTGGAAAAATTGACCGAAGAAAATGTTTCATTTTCAAATCCAGCCATATCAACATATTTTTTTAAATAGTTCTTTGAGAGTATAATTTTTAACTCATATCCATGTATAACAAACATTTCAATTAATAATGTTTTTCTTTGTGGCTACACTTTTTCTGAAATAAAGATAGAATTTTCAAATATTCCAAATCTTATAACTATTCTTTTCAAGCAGTGTGCACTTGTTCATTAGGGTGTAGCATGAACACCCTCAGTCAGTTGCAGTACCTGTTTAACATCTTTCTTGGTAACATGGACAGCAGAATTGAATGCAGCAGATCAAATCTTAGGCTCTTTACTCAGTTAAATATCTCAACCACACATAAGAAATAGCGTAACACTTTCTACAAGCACTTTTTCTCCCTTACTCTGCCAACCCACCTTGGTCTACTAGGTAGCTGCAGACTTGCAAAGAGAAGTGGCTCACACACAACCTGTCAGTTAATTGTTTTAGGTGGTAGATGTGTTCCTGAACCAACTCACAACAGGAATCTTCTGATTTTTCTCAAATTCTCTTCCCACAAGGACACTATACAGTCAGGCAATTTCTGCATATGTACAGGAGGAAGCAAAAGATGATACTTTTTTTCCTGTATTTTTCTGATCATGCCTGAAAGTTTGGTCATCTCAGGACATCAAGCAAAACAGCAACTGATTTCTAGATGAGAGTTATTGTTAACTGTCCAGGGCACTCCCTGCAATGACTGAAGCACAGAGTCTTCAAAAGAATTTGTATTTTCACACCTTATCAAGGGAAAGAAGTAAATACTCTCAAAAGGGAATTCAAGACCTGTATCTGGCATTAAAATGTTAATGAAGTTAAACTTCTTTCTCCTTGGCACAATAAATTAAATCTTTTCCAATAAGGAACAGGTAAGAATCAGTTTTAGATGACCAGCTGTTTAATGAGTCTAATTTTTCCTTCTTCTCTTTGCACCTGTCTATCAATTGCCAAGTAAACAACTTATTTATAGTACAGGCTTCCACTTCTCCTTCATTAACTCATCATCTCTCAAAACTAATTCTATAATATGTACATTAAAGAAAACCCCAAACCATCCACAAACAAAAACCAAACCATTGTTTTCTCCATATTATCCTTTATTTGGACAATGCTTATCTACCCCTACATCTTCAGAGTTAATTTTAATCTCTGTATGCAATGACTGTAAATTAATATTAATGTAAATTACATTAATTTCTTGTTAATACATACACAAAATTCTCATCCAGCAAATAAATGTTCTTACAACTGACTTGTCACTGAAGGCCAGCATTGTCCATAGTATTTCAGGAAATCTTATGATTTTTTTGGCTCATGGTGAACAGAAAAGGTATGCATAATAGATTCTTTTATCTTAATTTTGGCTTGGGCTACAATTTGAGAGAAAGACATCTGAATTTTGGTACCTACGTATAAGAGTCTACAAGCCAGGCAGCAATAAAATTCCACTTCAGTCAGTGTGTATATAGTGAATACATGACAGAACCTAGAGATCAGTTCTGTTAAGCTAAGATAAACAATCAGGGTTTCAGTGAGTTGTCCACATAAACAAGTCTAGCATTATTTGAGATAACTGAGGTTATCCCATATGGCTTCCAGCTGTAGTTCCAATAGAACAGTTTGCCAGTAAACATTGAGTCATCTCTGAAAACCTCATGTGGATATCTTGGGTATAATAGAATGTCTTAAATGATGTTCTGAATTTACACTGAGGCAACTGAATGCTGTCTCCAGAGACTTGCCAGCTGGATAAGTTCCTGAGTTCCATTAACTTTAATGACTTTATCTATTTTGTCTAAAAAGGGAGTTTAGACATTAAAAAAGGGGTTCGGTTACTTTGGTTGCCACATCAGACACATAGCTGCTGCTCTAAAAGAGTGGAACTCTCCTTAAGTCTGTTTTTCTATCCAGCATCCTTCTGCAACTGCTTTGGACACTACAGAACAGCTCAAATGGTAGAAATTTAGAAGTTTATCCAAATTAAGTCCTCGGTGCATATAAAGACACCTACCATAGGCAGTTCTGAACTCAATCTGACTATGCTACATGTAAAATGAAGTTTGACTACTTTCTTACAGATCAATGCATATCAAAGCAGAGAGTTTGATTTCTGAAGTAGGAACATCTCAGCAGTGATTTCTGGACAACTATTTTGGTTTATTGAGGATTTTAACAAGTATTTGTCTAAGAGGAATCAATTGCATCTTTTAGTTTGTGCACACCTTCTTTGCCTGTGGGTGTCAGGAATTCCATTATATCATCAGACAGTTCTGCTAAGGATTTCCTTTTACATATTGCTTGCACGGAATTTGCCTTTCATTAGGAAGTACCTTAGAATTCAACCCATAACAAAAGTTTATCACACAGATACAAATCTTTTGTAAAGACCTCAAAGAATTTATAGTAAATATCCCAACAAGCTATTTACAAGCATGCTTTTCCTGATTTTTATTTTGTATTTTACATGGATTGCTGGTGCTATAAACTGGGACTTCCTCAATTGGGTATCTTTGTATCTATTGGGACTAAAATGGCAGCCAACCTACACATAGGAATATTATGATTTGCTGCAACAAACCTTTCAAACTTTCCCCTAGCTTCACAGTCCAGTAAACTAGCTCCTTCTCCTTCATTTCGATTACCTTTGGTAATTCTATGAACAGTTAGGCATGAAAGAAAGGGTTGCCTTTGTGTAGTTCAGTTTACTTCTACTCATCATGAGGAGCAGTAGATTTCTGTACATGTCAAAGGTATATTGGAAGATACTTCCCCTCCAAGCTACTGCCTTCTTGTTCTGTCAAAACTTTATCCTCTGGGACTTCACAAAAAGCTGTGAATTATTAGTAGGTTGGCAGTGTGATCATTTATACATGTTGTCAAAGTAAGCCTTCCTGCTTTACTCACAGAATAAATTACAGTGGTTGAACTTGAAAGACAAGACAGTCTATCTGTTCATAACTAAATGTTTCCTTTTCTGTGCCACTAGGTAGTTTTCAGAAGTCTGTTCACTTTGGGGACATATCTCAGTAATTATTTTTGCCAGATTTATTCTTTTTCTGATATTTGATCTCATGATAATGTACCCATGTCATCATTTAGCTGTACAGAGTAGCTATTTCTTTGCTTTTTCCTTAGATCTGATGTCGCCTTCATCACCTGTGCAAGTGCTAGTCCACCATCTTTCTGTCATTTCTTAGTAACAGTGCTTCCCTTCACTCTTTTGGCCATGATAATTACCTTTTTAACAACTATTTTGACCTTGCTCTGGTCAAATACCAAACATTTTTTCATCATATTTTTATATATTTGCCAGACCTCTAAAGATAAATTCTTTCCTACTGGAAAAATATAAAGATTTTGTTAGTGTCCATTCATCTGGTTAGGTCAGCAGGTCTCTGTCAACCAATATTGACTAATAACAGTCACAGACTTTTCTACTTCTGCAGCTTCCTCTTTCCTGATAGTTACCAAAGAGCAGCCTGGACCCCTGTTCATATGCTGAACTCAATTTCAGTTTTGTTATCTTGGAATAGTCTGTTACTAAGTAAAGCTTCTCTGTGTAATTTAGATATGAATCTTCCTTAGGCACTCTAACTTGATCCTGTTTAAATGAATGGGGAAATTATCATGTAGTGGCTCAAAGTGGTGTTGAACCCAAATGACTGCTTGTGAATGTCTAGTTCTTAGCTTAGCATAGAAAATTTGATCAGAAAGTCAGTTTCTTAGCTTTACCTACTTCCTCCACAGGCTAAGCAATGTTGAATCCCAAAATCCTGCATTGTTGGCAGAAGACATAGACTCCCTACCACAGGACCACTGTTTTTCATGACAGTATTTGTCACAGAGGGGGGGGAGGAAAAA